>JAGPOW010003268.1:37943-54593 GCA_030014935.1 Caiman crocodilus
CGATTGAACACCTCCCTTCTCATGTCTCAAGTTTAGGTTAGAGAGTAGGGAAAACTTCTTACACTGAGGGCAGTTAAGCACTGGAACAGGTTACCCAGAAAGGTGGTGGAATTTCCATCCTTGGAGGTTTTTAAGACTCAGTTAGTAGGGCTGTGTGAAATGGCTGTGTCAGATTTTCGATCTGGCCATTTCAGAGGACAATGACTCATTTCATTGTTTTGGATCACTGGCCTGTTTTGTCTTAGCCAGATCTGTTTTGGAGATTCAGCTCTGCTAAATCTCCTCTGAATCTGTTTCAATAGGCTGCAAAGGAAGCTTCACTCAGCCTTACCCAGCTGGTCTACCCAGCCAGGCTACCCAGCTTGAGACTGGGGGCTACAGCACCCCAGCAAGAAGTGGGATGGGGCCATGGGTGGCTTGTCCAGGGGAGGGGGAGGGTCACTGCCCTCCATGCAGGTGAGAAGACCGTTGCACATATCTCTGATCCCTGTCATGCTGGGTAGCAGGACAGAGCAGTAAGCAAGCCTACTGGTTCCTGCCACACAACTTGGCTCTGCAAGAAGCAGAGATCCACGCTGGCATTCTCCTCGCTGCTGATGCCCTCCCTGCACTGGACCAGCAACATGGGGCTGTGTGGGGCAGGTAGTAGTGGTGAGGAGACCCCGATGTGGATCTCTGCACCTACTTCCTTGACAGCTGGCAGCCTTCATGGCCTCAGCAGGGGCTATGATCCCTGCAGATTTCACCCCACTGCGGTGTAACACATAGATGTGACATGATCCTGTCTGGTGCAAGGGGTTGAACTAGAATGACTAAAAATAAGCTCATATATATTTGGATTTACATGAGAATTCCTGGGAAGTAAATCGAAGAACTGTGATAAGTGATACCAGAGAACTCTAACATGCCCTTGATAGGAGTTACATGATAAGATCCATGATACATGGTATATGATCCAAGATGCATGTAAACGGACATTGAGGGAAAGGGGTTTTGTTGGACTACACATACAAAGTAAAACTGCTTCAACAGTAAATTATGCATGTCTGACACATTTTAGCATGTCTTTGTTTATTCCTTCTTTATTGTGTTGCCACTTGCCCCAAGCTGCTAGAAGTATTTATTTAAGGCATGAAAGGTTTATGTTGGGAAATCAGTGGATTGCTATTTCAGTATATTCTCTGGTTCAAATTTCTTTCTCTTTACCCACTGTGAATAAGCAAATTAACCAGCAGTTTTATTGCACAGATATTCTGAAACCAGCCCCTCCAGTAGTCTATGTCCAAGAAGTTCCATCAGTGCTTCCTTCCAGGGCCAGGCTCCTAAATCCTAGGTCAAAGGACTATATCAATAATGCCACCAGGCTTTCCTTGATTTTTCTCTCTGAAAAGACCTGATCAAAAATGCAAAAGTACTTTCATTTAAGATTTTAAAATGTCATATTTGTTTCATTCCATGAGTTTTAAAACATGATGATTTAGGTAGTGTTAAAAATATTTTTGTACAAGATATCATTTTTATTATTGTGTTTAACACTTTGACAAATAAAACTATTCTTTCCAAACACAATTAATGGTATTTGTAGAAGTGTTGGAGTGATGTTATAGCTGTGATTGTCCAAGAATTATGTGAGAGGCAAGGAGTTTTGTGGATGTTGGATCAGCTGCCTGGTAGAGTAAAATTAGACAAGCTTTTAAATGCAAAGCATTCTTCATCAGGTGTGGTATTTTTTATTCTAGTTAGAACATTGTCTTCTCAACCTGACAGACATTTTGTGAGCATAACACCTAAATTTTGAGACAGTCAAAGAGCCTGTACAGTATAACACTTATTGTACTTTGTATTTTGTTTCCAGTGCATTACAGACATATTTTTGAGGCTATATATAAGAATGTGGCCCATGAGCATGAAAAGTTAGGCTAAAATTTACAAAGCTATTTAATAAGCTTAGATAGTTGCTTCCTATAAAGATGAATAGGAATGCCTAAGTGACTGAAAAGCTTTGTTTTACAGTGCTACAAACTGTTTTATCCATAGATCATTTGCAAATATGACATATATATATCTGGGAACATTGCAATTCTATTTACAGATGGTTATACTGAATTCTTATATGAAATCTTTTATCTCTTGCTCCATAGCTTATTAGAAAGGAAGATTAGCCATATCACTTATGGGGAAACAGGCAAGTAGGAAAGGTAACTTGACACAGGTCAGATTACAGCTCCAGTGGCAGAGAAAGGAATACTTTTCAAGTCTTCCTTTCCTATTTCTAGTGACCATTCCATAGAGTTTTCCTTTATTGTAACCTAATGAAAATTCATACCAAAAGCAGACTGAGGCAATTCCCCTTTGTCACATGAAGAACCTGTTTCTGGTCCAAGTTATATACAGAAATCAAAAATGAGTCTCGTGAACGGAAACATCAGCATTCTTGCTCAAGTAAGATCAGGATCAGAGCTGGAACAGGATGGCATTTTGGCATTTAACAGCTTTATGGTCCTTCTAAAATCCCACTCACAAAAAAACCCAGAAACCTTTGCTTGTGTCATTTGAACCCAGTACAGATTTATTAATTTTAGACCAAAGCTATGATTATGATCACCTCATCTGGCTTATTTAACATAGTGTAGAGAGGACACTGGGTCCTGCATCTAATCTAAAACCCAGTGGTTAATCCATGGCACATTATTTGGAGAGACATTCAGTACTGATTTACAGATTCCAAGTAGTGGATTATTCACAATACCCCTTGGCCAGCTGTTCCACTATTGAATTATTAATGTCACTGTATGCCAGATTTTGCAGCCTCTGTTGTTCCAGGTTCACCTTCCAACCAGGGGATTTTGGTCTGCTTCATTAAATAGCTGCATATCAGTATTAGCTCCTCTCTTACAATGAGGACATTTTATTTGCAAATCAGTAGTGTTTGGAACAGAAAACTTTCCATCTCCTAACTGTAACTTAAAGGCTAATATGCCCTATTACATCCCTCACTGCAAGAAAACCATCACCTGTCTAGAGGGGAAACTGATGGCCTCTCAGTGAACCCCCTCCTGCAAAATGATTTCCTCAGGCCTTCCTTAACCTCTTTGTTCCTCAGGCTATAGATAATGGGGTTCAGCATGGGAGTAACCACTGTATAAGAGAGAGTCACAAGCTTCTTACTGTCTGCTGAAAGATTGGATTTGGGGCGCAGGTGAACAATGCCAGCTGTGCTATAGAACAGAGTCACCACCACTAAATGGGCTGCACAGGTAGAGAAGGCTTTACGTCGTCCCTCTGCTGACTGCATATGAAGGATGGCTTGAATGATACGGAGGTACGAGACAGTTATCAAGGAAAATGGGATCATCACTATTAGAACAATGACTATAAAAATCAACAGCTCAAATAAGGAGGTATCTGCACACACCAGCTTCAGCAATGGGGGAATATCACAAAAGAAATGATTAATCTCATTTGGCCCACAAAAGGGTAAGCTGAACAACCAAGCAGTAAAGCCTACCATCACTGGGATACCAGAAATCCAAGACCCAATCACCATCCGAAAGCAGTATCTCCTGTTCATGATGGTAGTATAATGCAAGGGGTGACAAATAGCCACATGCCTGTCATATGCCATGGCAGCTAGGAGAAAACTCTCAGAGGTGACAAAAAGCATGATGACATTCAGTTGTAGGGAACAGGCAGTGAAAGAAGTGATTCTCCTCTCCACCAGCAAACTCACCAGCACATTGGGGACAATGCACAGGCTGTAGAAGATCTCAATCAAGGCCAGGTTCTTGAGAAAATAGTACATAGGGGTGTGCAGGGCAGGGTCAATGGCCGAGATGACAACAATGAGACAGTTCCCTGTCAGGGTGACCAGGAATATGAGAAGAATAAGCACAAAGAGTAAAAGCTGCAGGTTGGCAAGGTGAGAAAATCCCAAGAGGACAAAGCTAGTAACAATGGTCTGGTTCCCCATCTTCACTTCTTTAGGATGTTCCATCTGAAGAATGATAGCTGTATAGCTAACTTCTATTGTAGCTGTGTAGCTACTATCTATTGGTACCTTAGAAAATATCACATTTCTGGGATTGAAGTAGATAAAAAATTTACCTTTAAAATCAGCAATATCAAGAAGGAGCCCCACGACAGGATAGAGAAGCAAACCTGCCTATATCCAAAAGATGCAATGTCATCTCTCTGTCTTTGAATGCTTCATACACTGGTTAAGTGGGGTATTTGACTTTTCTCTCACTACCAGTGGGACACTGTCCCCAGTCAATAGGTTGTTGATCCATGCAGGATGATTAAATAATTAAGCAACTGTTTTATACATTGATTATACAAGCATAAGAATACATGTTTATGATGTAAACCTTCAATAACAATAAGTCTGTTTTGTCTGCCTTGATATCTATGTATGTATATGTACTTCATGTATCTCTCTTCTATGTATCCGTGCTAAATCTATTATTGATCTGCCTCTCTTTATCCATATGCTTATCTTACCAGGAACAATAAAATGTCCATGTGAAATGCTTCAAATCCTGTCCTAATTTGAAGGGCTTCTAATCTGGAGAGGGTAACAAATGTACAGACCTAACCCAGATAAGTGGTTTATATTTTTCTAAAGCCAATGCAGTGGCACCACTCCACAGGTAGGGAGCTGGGTCAGTAAGCATCTTGACTACAATTACCCTGAGACTTCTGAGGACAGTCAAATGGAAACAGCAAAGCCTTATGGGCATCTCTTTCCCCAGGCTCCTGTTAGTGCTTCCTATCGTTTCAGGGCCAGTCAGGTTTCTGTGCACTGCACCAAATGGGAGGAGATGCCTGGAACTAAAATCTATTTTATTTTGTGCACCTAAATGGCACATGCACAGGCACCTAGCTGCAGTTTCTGGAACATACAAACAGTCTAGGATTCTATTTCACCTTGTGGAAAAATCAGATGCCCTTCTTGCATATAAGAACAGGCTCTATTTCCTGCTGCTCAGCAAAGTGTCCCAGCTGCCAGATATGTCAAAGAGCCCTCTTCTTGAAACTGGCCTACTGTACATTACATTTAATATTCATTGGACAAAATGGTTAAAAACCTACATTAAATTTCATGTCCCTTTCAGCCCTGTAGTAACTTGATGCGGCTTGTAGTATGGAACAGGTCTTATGTACAGGAACGTATATATGGAACTATTTACAGTATGGGGTAGCAGTCTTGCTACTACAGCTTTTGCAAGCATTTTGGACCTGGCTTTCTTGCTTAGCTGCCATATTAGAAAGGTCCTGATGGCCAACCTAGACTGTTTCTTGTGATGCCATATTTTCTGAACTCTGTACATTCCTAAGAGAACTTATTCTATATCACAGGTCCAGGGTAGAACCTCATGTTCTACTGACTTATCAGTAGTCACCTGCCAGTGGTGCCCTGTAACACCTTAGTAATTCAAGAAGTGCTCTTGCATATCCTATGGTTCAAAAATCTAGCTGTTCCCTGCATGGCTGATAAACTCATACCAGACAGACCTTTGGATGCCAAAAAGTTTTCATCCTCCAGCTGTGGATCTGTAGGATTACTGTGGAGTGACCCTTTGGATACCTCAAGGCATGGTAAAAGGTATCAGTAGTGCCCTGGATAATAGCAAGTGCTATCTTACCCAGATAGTCCTCCTGAATCATAAAAAAAAATGGGTTTGGAAGGGACCTCAGGAGGTCTAGTCCAATCCCTTGCTCAAAGAAGGACTATCCCCAACTAGATCATCCCAGCCAAGGTTTTGTCTAACTGGGTCTTAAAAACCTCCAAGGATGGAGAAGCCACAACCTCTCTGGGTAACCTGTTGCGAAATTTTACTACCTGCCTAATAATAAACTTCTTCCCAATACCTAACCTCAATTTCTCTTGCTGCAATTTCAGACCATTGCTCCTTGTTCTGTCATCTGCCACCACTGAGAATAGTCCAGCTCCATCCTGCTTTCAAACCCTCTTCAGGTAGTTGACTCTCTTTCAGGATTCTCTTCATTAGACTAAATAAGTCCTGTTCCCTGAGTTTCCCCTCAGAAGCCATGTCCTCCAGCCCCCTCACCATTTCTGCTGTCTTCCGCTGAATGCTCTCCAGTTGTCCACGTCCTTTCTATAGTGGGGGAACCCAAAGGCCTGCACATGGTCCTTCTTTTAAACCTGTCCCACTGGGTAGGTAAGAAAGAGAAATATTGTTGCCAGGAGGAAGCAGGGTCTAGCTTGGTTACTCGTTCCCAGTGTTACAAAGCTTTTCCTGTATTGTATATCAAATGAACAAAACAGTAGGTCAGGTTCAAGAGGAGGGCTGGAGATAGCTATGGGCAGTGCTTAATCTATTGATTAGTATTTGGGACACTAGGCTAAGAAGCTGATTTAAATCCTGTGTAATTGAAGGAGGCCTAGAACCCAGGTCTCCTGTTCCTCTGGAAAGTGTCCTAGTCACTAAATTGTTGGAATAGAAAATGGGAAAGTGGGTGATCTGGAGGAAGAACAAGTGGGACAGGGGGAGGTAACAAGAGTGGTGTTCTCATTGTTCCTGAGAAATTGGGGCAATTGACTAGTTACCTTAAGTGTCTATACACAAATGCATGGAGTCTGGGAAACAAGCAGGAAAAATTGGAAGTCCTTGCACAGTCATGGCACTATGATGTGATTAGAATACCAGAGACTTGGTGGGAGTTCACATGACTGCAGCACTTTCATGAATGGGCAAATACTGGTCAGGAAGGACGGGCAGGAGAGAGGAGTTGCATGTTAAAGAGCTGTATGGTTGTTCAGAGCTCCAATATGAAACTGGAGATAGGACTGTCAAAAGTCTCTGGACTAGGGTCAGAGGAGAGAAAAGTGAGTGTGATGTCATGGGGGGGAGGGGATCTACTATAGACCATGAGACAAGAAGGAAGTGGTGGATGAGGCTTTCTTCAAACAGCTAGTGGAAATTTCCTGATCACAAGCCCTAGTTCTCATGGGGAACTTAAATCACCCTGACATATGGGAGGGCAATACAGCAGTGAGCAGGCAATCCAAAAAGTTTTTGGAAAGTTTATGGGACAAATTCCTGGTGCAAGTGCTAGAGTGACCAGCTAGGATCTGTGGTCTTCTTGACCTGCTGCTCACAAAAGGGAAGAATTGGTGGGGAATATACTAGTAGATGGCAACGTGGGCAGCAATGACCACAAGCTGACTAAGTTCAGGATCCTAATGAAAGGAAGGATGGAGAGCAGTACAGTAAGGACCCTGGACGTCAGAAAAGCAGACTTTGGCTTGCTCAGGGAAATCATGGACAGGATCCCCATAGGAAGCCGGTCTTTAAGACCTGGCTAGTTAAAGTTTTGGGTGGGAAGATCCAGTTGGGTATGGTCATGCTTTGACCAGGGGGTTAGACTAGATGACCTCCTGAGGTCCCTTCCAACCCTAACTTTCTATGATTCTATGATGGGGAAAGGAGTCCAGGACAGCTGGCTGTACTTCAAAGAAGCCTTACTGAAAGTGCAGGAACAAATTATCCTGATGTGCAGCAAAACTAGCAAGTATGGCAGACCAGTTTTGCTTAGCAGGGAACTCTTCAGTAAACTAAATCACAAAAAAGGAATCTTGTAAGAAGTGAAAACTTGAACGAATCGCTAGGGAGGAGTATAAGTATATTGCTGAGGAATGCAGAGATGAAGTCAGGAAGGTCAAAGCACAATTGGAGTTGCAGCTAGCAAGGAATATGAAAGGTAATAAGAAGGGTTTCTACAAGTATGTCAGTAACAAAAGGAAGGTCAGAGAAAGTGCAGGTACCTTACTGAACGGAGAGGCAATGTAGTGACAGAGTATGTGGGATAGGCTGAAGTACTTGATGCCTTTTTTAACTCAGTCTTCACATTCAAGGTCAGCTCCCAGATTACTGCACCTGGTAGCAGAGTTTAGGGAAGAGGTGAGCAGCCAACAGTGGTGAAAGAAAAAATTACAGACTATTTAGGAAAGCTTAACCTGTACAAGTTCTTGGGGCCAGATACAGTACACCTGAGGGTGCTGAGAGAATTGACACATGATTATAAAGCCGCTGGCCATTATCTTTGAAAACTCATAGTCAAAGATAATGGAGAAGTCCCAGATGATTAGAAAAGGGTAAATATAATGCCCATCTTTAAGAAAAGGCAGAAGGAGGATCTGAGGAGATATAGACCAGCCAGCTTCACCTCAGTCCCTGGAAAAATAATGGAGCTAGCAAGCGACAAGAAGGGTAACAAGAAGGGTGTCTACAAGTATGTGAGTAACAAGAAGAAGAGCAGGGAAAGTGTGGGTTCCTTACTTAGTGATGGAAGCAACCTAGTTACAAAGGCTGCAGAAAAAAAAGATTGAAGGCCTTTTTCACCTCAGTCTTCACAAGCAAAATCAGCTCCCAGGCTACTACACCCAGCAGTGCAGTTTGGGGAGGAGGTGAGCTGCCTACAGTGGAAAAAGAACAGGTTACTGACTATTTAGAAAAGCTGGACACATACAAGACCATGGAGCTGGACAAGATACACTGAAGGGTGTTGAAGAAGTTGTCTGTGATTGCAGAGACACTGGCCGTCATCTTTGAAAATGCATGGTGTTTGGGAGAGACCATTGATGATTGGAAAAGTGCAAACATAGTGCCCATATTTAAGAATTGGGGGAAAGGAGTATCCAGGGAACTACAGACCAGTCAGCTTCACCTCAGTGTCTGGAAAAAAAACGGGAGGAGATCTTCAAGAAATTAATTTCTAAGCACTTGAAGGAGAAGGTGATTAGGGACAGTCTGCATGGATTCACCAAGGACAAGTCATGCCTGACCAACCTGTTTGCCTTCTATAAGTTGATTGGCTCTGTGGATTCAGGGAGACCAATGTATATGGTATACCTTGATTTTTAGCAAGGCTTTTGATAGTGTTCCATAACATTCTTGTAGGTAAGTTAAGGAAATATGGGCTGGATGAGTAGACTGTAGGATGGATAGAAAACTGGCTGGATTATCAGGCTTAGAGGGTAGTAATCAATGGCTTCATGCCTAGTTGGCAGCTGATATCAAGTGGGTTGCCTCAGAGGTTGGTGCTGGGGCCAGTTTGTTCAACATCTTCATCAACAACCTGGAAGATGGCATACAGAGCACCCTCAGCAAATGTGCAGATGCCACTAAGCTGGGGGGAGTAGTAAATACAGTGGAGAGTAGGGCTAGGATTTTGGTGACCTAAACAAATTGGAAAATTGGGCCAAAATAAATCCCATGATGTTCAGTAAGGACAAATGCAAAGCCCAGCACTTTAGGATGGAAGAATCCTATATGCTGGTACAGGCTGGGGTTTGACTGGCCGGGCAGCAGCTGCAGAAAAGGACCTGGGGGTCACGGTGGACAATAAGCTGAATATGAGCCAGCAGTGTGTCTTTGTTGCCACGAAGGGCAATGGTCTGCATTGGTAGGAGTATTTAAAGCAGATCAAGGAAAGTGTTTCTTCCCTTCTATTCAGCACTTGTGAGGACACATCTGGAGTGCTATGTTCAGTTTTGGGGCCCCCACTACAACAAAGATGTGGGCAAATTGCAGATTGTCTCAGTGAAGAGTAATGAAAATTGTCAGGGGGCTGAGGCCTATGATTTCAGAGAAAAGGCTGAGGGAATGTGGCTTATTTACTCTGCAGAAGAGAAGCCTGAGAGGAGATTAAATAGAAGCCTTCAACTACCTGAAGGGAAGGTTGAAAGAGGATGGAGCTAGACTGTTCACAGTGATGGCAGATCACAGAACTAGGAGCAATGGCCTCAAGTTGCAGCAAGGGAAGTTGAGATTAGATATTAGGAAGAATTTTCTCGAGGAAGATAGTAAAACCCTGGAACATGTTACCCAGAGAGCTTGTGGACTTTCCATCCTTGGAGTTTTTTAAGACATGGCTAAACAAAGTCTTGCCTGGGATGAGCTAGTTGAGGATGGTCTCGCTTTAAGGAGGAAGTTGGAGTAGATGACCTCCTGAGGTCCCTTCCAATCCTAATTTTCTATGATTCTATGGGAAAGCCCTCATCTCCTACCATTAACATCATATTTCCTACAGGAATGTGCACAGAACATTTTTTTTTTTTTTAAGAGTCATTAGGTACTCTGAAAATGATAGCAAATTAAAATCCAATAGGGTTAGGAAGTTAGGAACCTGGTTGTGTAGATCTGTGTTCCATTACAAAGCTTATCAAGGTCTTGGCCTCTCACCAAAACTGCTGCAGAGGAATATCCCTGGTTTGGGTGGAGCGAGGCCAACAAAAAAGGCTTGTGATGTCTTAATTCAGTGGTCAGTATCCTTTAAGCCTCAGGCCTGAACATCCCGGCTCTGAACCCACATCGACCAAATAGCTTTGGAGGCACGTAAGCAATGCATGGGACTTTCCTGGCATCCATGCCTACACTGCTGTCACTTCTTCCTGGCCCTGGCCTGGGCCCAGGAAGAGGAACTCTTTTGGGGCCATACAGCTTCCAGCTGTACCTGTGTTACAACTGGGATCAATGGGGGGAAAGAGCAGAGAGAAGCAGTGGCAGTGTAGATAGACACTATTCAAATCTCCCAAAGCCTAGCACAGTCCACACCCCACCCCCTCCTCCTGGTTCCCCAGCCTTACAGACAGGAAGCAGGACAGGGGCTCAGAGAAGCAGTGGCAGTGTTTGGGGAGGGAAAGCCCTTCAGCTCTGCAGGCCAAAGCAAGTGGCTTGGGATGCCCGGGGGGCATGGGGAGGCATTAAATTCATGAAGAAAAGCAGGAATTCCAGTGGCTTGAACTAGACTTCAGATGGGCTAGATTGTAACAGTTTTAATAAACAACAGAGAGTTAAATCCCCAGGGATGTCAATTTAAAAGCAGCTATTTTCAGCAAAACAGGGCTCTGGAAATAGCAAGCATGAAATTATTTGCCTTATAAACATTGCAAGATTTCAGAGAGGCAGTCCATAGAGTACAGCAATAAAGACACGCAGTAGCACTAGTGCAACCCCCAGTTATGTGATACTTTGGCAGAAGGAGTCAGACTGTATGAAACACTGTTAGGAGCTGAGCATCAGTGGAGACCCAATTCTGCTTCACAAACACAGGCACCATCAATGTAGAGTTTGCTTCTTTGTCCTGAGGTTAGAAGGTAAATATTATTGGATTACTCTGTATTTTCTCATGTCTAAGCCATGCAGATTGATTCTGTACAAAGTCTCTAAGATATGGTAGTACACAGCAAAAGCTGTTACCCTTTTAAAAAGGACATGGAGAAGTTAAAGAGGGCTGGAAGGGACCTTGGGAGAGCATCAAGTCCAGCACCCTAAATTGTATACTGTGATTGAAAAAAATCTTTGGTACCTAAATAATCATACATTATATGGGGCTTTTCTTTTTTTCCCAGGGGAAACCTATGTATTGTTTAGTACTGAGGGGGGGGGCCGTTGTTTTATTGTGTCTTTTTTAATTTTTGTGAATGGAGTGGGGGCAATTGTTTTTTCTCAGAAGCATGAGTATTACTTTGACTGGGGTCAACACTCATGCTAGGACTTAAATCCAGAGGTTCCTGGCTAGAAGGTCTTTTTTTTTTAACTTGGAGTCAGATCAATAAATTTGGGGTCAGGAAAGAATCTTGTTCCATGGTCAGTTTGGTTCACACTGTCGGGATTTTGCCTTCTGCTGTAGCAGGGGAAAGGGGGCTCCTAACACCATGAAAACTAAGTGACAAATAGACATGGAAGAGTGCTAAATAACTGTTGGCCTGTTGTTTAGTCCTGGAAAGTGGGAATTCTCCAGTCCAAAGCTTAAGATTCGATACTCTGCTGGAAAGCATATGCTGTTCTGTAAGACTGCATGAGAGGCATTCTAGAAGCAAAAATGTACAAATATATCTGCAAATGCTTTCAAATGTAATTACATTTTGTCTATCACTAGAAAAAAACAAGTGAAGAGGAAACCTATCCCACTTAATGAAAAAAAAAGGAGGCAATCAAACTTCTGTCATAGAATTCATCTTTCTGGGATTCAGGAGTCTCCCAAAACTACTTCAGATTCCTTTCTTTCTGTGTTGCCTACTGATCTATATTGTAACTGTTTCTGGAAACATGCTCATCATTGCATTGGTTGTGGCTAATTAGCACCTTCATACCCCAATGTATTTCTTCGTGGGAATTTTTTCCTGCTTAGAGATATTCTACACATCTACCATCCTGCTCAGAATGCTGGCTGGTCTCCTGACTTGAGACTATACTGTTTATTTTACTGGCTGTATTGTGCAAATTTTTTTCTTTGGTTGTCTGCAGGTACAGAAAGTTTTCTTTTAGCAGTGATGTCTTATTATCAGTATCAAGATTTAAACCACTCATTTATTCATCCTTAATAAATGACAGGTTTTGTCTTAATCAATCTAGCAGTTGGATCTTGGATAAGTGGATTTCTGGTTTCTTCAATTGTTATACATTTCATAGCAGAATAATTTTCTGTGGCCCCAATGAAGTTGATCACTTCCTCTGTGAGGTCGCCCCAGTACTGCAGCATTCCTGCAGTGATACCAGGATGGCTAAACTGGCTAGCCTGCTATTCCTGCTTTTGTAAATGTGCTTTCTCCACAGCCAAGAAGATCGGCAACCTGCAGTGGTGGCTCATGCACAGCATCCTGGCCACCGGCACCTTTGTTCGCCACCTGGACCCGGCGGCCTCGGTGGCCTGCCCCTTCTGCCTGGGAGTGCCAGACGAGGACATTTTCCACGCGTTCCTCAACTGCCCCTGGCTACAGCCGCTCTTTGCCACCCTGAGCGCGCTGCTTAGGGCGCTGGGCCAGAACTTCTCCAAGGACGTCTATGTCCACTCCTTCCCCTACCGGGCGGTGGAGAAGCCCATGGTCAGCCTGGCCAACTTCCTGCTGGGCCAGGCCAAGCTGGCCACCCTGAAGAGCCGGTGAAACCAGTTCGCCAGGACCAGGATGGTCAACACCCTGCAGCTTTTCTGCCTGCTGGTGCAGGCCCGCCTCTTGCTCAAGTTTGAGCACGTGGTCCTGCAGTGGACGGTGCCCACCTTTGAGGAACGCTGGGCCCTCGAAGGGGCGCTCTGCTGAGTTGAGGCAGGGCACCTGCTCCTCACCCTGTAACATCCCGGCTGCTCAAGGTGTGGCGGTGTGTCCAGCAGGTCGAGGCCTTGGACTTAGTTTCACGTGTGTCGACCCTTGAGGCCCCCCCCATAGGTGTCCCCACTGGCAGAAATGTAAATATGTAAATAGTCCTTTGGCTCACTATGGTTTTTAGTCTAGAGTGTAAGGGCAGGCCCTGCAGGCTGTGAGCCCAGGACCATGTCTGTGAGGCCAAGGTATTAGGGCCAGCCTGTACATACTCTCTACTGGCCCGAATTTGTCACCCTCCCTGGAATAAACACCTCTTAAAAGTCAAAAGTCTATTAACCTTGGGTTCCTACAGGTGTATTATAGTTGCCATCCTGAGGATCCCTTCAACACTTGGAGGCAAAAAGCATCTTCCATCTGCTCTTCTCACCTCATTGTTCTAACCATATTTTATGGGACTTAATTATTGTCTATATGGTACCAAAAATCAGCCCACTAAGAAGCATGAATAAAGTGTTCTCCTTCTTCTACACAGTCCTTATTCCCCTGGCCAATCCCCTCATCTATAGCCTGAGGAACTGAGAAGTAAAGGAAGCCCTGAGGAAATTGCAGATATTATACTTTCTGGTGTTTCTGACTATTTTTATTTGGCAGTCTTGATGGGCAATCTTCTTATCATTACAAGGGTAAATTTCGGGCACCATTTCCACATTTCCATGTATTTCTTCCTTTTGAACCTCATCTTTCAAGAATTCTGCTCCATCTCTGTAATTGTCCCCAAATACACGGTCAGTTCTCTAGCCAACACCGAATCCTGATCTGGCTTTTTCAGGGGTGTGTAGCAAAACCATTTTTCCTGTTTCTTTTGAAGGTTTAGAATGGAGTAATTTGTAAATGGTTAGATATCAATCTTAAGCCTTGAGCATCAGCCTAAGACATTCTAAGACCATTATGGATAAGAGACTATGCCAGCAGCTGACTTCTGGTAAACTCTTTATTAAATTCTGCGTACCACATACACCTTCTCTGTAGTATCAATCAGATTTTTTTTCTGTAATAACCCCCTGTGACAGGACCTGTGTCCTGTGGGGGCCGAGAAACGCTGGTGGAATGGGGCCGCTGGTAGAGTGGAATTAGTTGGATGAGAGCCAGCAGTGGTTGAAACAAAAAAAAAAAACTTTACTTACAAGCTGTATACACGAGGTATGAAGTGTAGGCACAATATGTAGACAGACACAAACGAAACTGTAGACAGCTACACTGATGCTCACACTCACACGGGGTATGAGGTACGTCATGGCAACCATGACGGGGAGTCATTGGTGGTTAATCAGGCCTCCGCCATGGCTCTGAAATACACGTGGGGATCTTTCCCTACGCACATCCGAGCTCTCCTCCAACTTGGGCGGATATCACCCAAGCCGTTTATATGGCCAGAGAGCCAATTGCTGACTCCCACATGTGCATAATTTACTCTAAGCCAATCATGAGCATGCACTCAATGGTGCAGCTGCAAGCTTTTGGTGGGCTCTGATTCTGCATCAAGGACTTTTCCAACCTTGCAGGGGAAATCCCTGCACCGGGGACTCACACAGCTGTGCCGAGGCATCTCTTAACCGTTCAGCTCTGACATGTCCCAAGAGTGCCATGATACCCTGTGATGGACACACAGCACCTTGGGGTGCCCTTGATATTGCCCAAAGTGTTTGGGGAGCTGTGCTGAGGACCCACAGTGGGCCTAATCCAAAGGAAACTTGTCACTTGGGCAATCATATGTGGCCTTTCTGGCTCATTGATGTCTTCCAGATTCTGGGTTTATATGCCCTAGAGCCCATCCCCTTTTGGTTAAGTGACTTCCTAAGAAGAACAGGGGTTTATCCTTTTACCTAATGGGCAGTCTGCCCCTCCCTGCTGCAGTTAGCTTCCTGGAAATATGCACCACTCATATGGTTTATCACTTTTCAGCTAGCCTTGGCTCAGGTGCCTGCCTACACAGCAAGGCTAGCCTGCTGTTCCTTTGCCTTTAACAGAGGCCTTTGGCTTCTGTCCCCCCTCCATCTTCCTGCCCCCATTGCTAATACTCTTGTTCTGAGACTGAAATCACAAATATGTAATGTAATTGTTGGATTTTAATAGCTTTAAATTTAACCTACTTGGTCTCTCTTACTCTATCTTATGTCTACATCTTCTCCATGGTCTAAGAATGTGGACATAAGGTTACATTTATATCAATGTTTTTTCATGTATATTATTGTATTGGTACCAAACATAAGTAAATAAGTAAAGTAACTACAGTCAGGTAGGGCAAACAAATGAGGGTGATATTAATTCAGTAATAGACATGAAACCAAATCCAAATACATTGTCCCATCAAGTGTTGATAATAGCTGTGTTCTATTATGTCATGCCACTGTTAATAAATGTCTTCATCTACAGCTTAAGAAATGATATTATAAAAGTGACTTTAAGAAAAATGCTATGTAAGCAGACAGAGTACCCTTCCCCCCAAAAAAGTATCTCTTTCTCTAAAGAGTTCATAAAAATAAAGTGCAATAAAGTAACATGATTATTCCTCTGGTCAATTTAAAAAATGTGTATTATACTAAAAGAAAACGTCAAAAAGCAGGAAAAAGAAAAATCACGATTGTATTCTAGAAATGTTCTTAATGCACAGTTAGTGGATGTTACAGGGATATTTAGGAAAGTTAGTGCACAGATCTGATTTACAATGGGCTTTCAGCAACTGGTGACAGACTTTCAAAGATATTTAGGTTCCTAACAGTTCATTTAGGCTCTTATAGGGATTAAGAAAAAAACACTTGAGCATCTTAAATGCTCAAATCTGATTTGAATTTGAAGGGTGTTAGGGAAACTGGAAATCCTAGCATTCAAACCCCAGGCTTCATGGGAGGACCAAAGACAAGACCCAGTCCTAGGATTGTCAACCCAAGAACTGGGTTTCCTGCCTTTTCTTCTCCCACTGATGATCTGCAAACTTTTTACTGAAAACTAGACTTTTTTTTCACTAACACATGTTTTTACTGTCAGTAAAAAAATGTTGTTGGGTTGGCAACTCTACATGGTTTTACACTGTGCTGCCCCCCTGTCCCCCTGGCCAAGTGTCCCCTACTCACTCCCATTCTTTGAAATTCCTAACTGCACCCTACACTGTTGCCCACATCCAAGACCACCCCCACCTCGGTTTTACCTTCACTGACCTTGTCTTCCCATTACAGCATGGGACTCCCACCCTCTGCTTCTCCCTCCACCATCCTCCCCTACCTCCTGCCCCAGCTCCATCCCTGTCTTGCTTGTCCTGGGCTACAGGGCCCTGGATAGGTACTGTTGGCATTGGATTTATGACCCATATGCCTTGTTCCATGTGGACCCAAACCCTCAGACCAACCACTACTTCTCCATTTGATAATAGACACATTGTATTTATATACAGTGATAGAAGATAAAAACAATACAAGCAAGGCAAACAGAAGTTTCATAGTTTCATAGTTTCATAGTGTCTAGAGTCGGAAGGGACCTGGGCAGATCATCTAGTCCGACCCCCTGCCTTGGCAGGAAAGAGCACC
>JAGPOW010003268.1:54693-76383 GCA_030014935.1 Caiman crocodilus
CACATTGGCCCTCTTCCAATCCTCCGGCACCTCACCAGAGCACCATGAGCGCTCATAGAGCCGCGCCACCGGTCCCGCAATGACCTCGGCCAATTCCCGTAGAAGTAACCCACCCAGGTCTATATCTACCAATCCAAGAGCTGTCATAAAGGGGAAGTACATCTGGCCAGTATGTAAGTTTAATCCTGTGGTTCTTTCTTGAATATCAGATGTCAGCAGCCTGGAGGTCAAGGGCCAAGACTCCCACCCTGCTCCGGTGGGGTGGGTAAGATGGACTAGCGGTATGCCCTCTGTTCATGATGGTCTTGGTTTCCCCTCTCAGGGACCCTTGGCTGCTATGAAATCTCTCCTTTTGTATCCTTTTCCTTCTCTGATCACTCTTCATTCCCAGGCATTGTTGATTGTTTTCCCTGTGGTCGTTGTACTGTCCATGTTCTGTCCTGTCAGCATAGTCCTTTGTTCCAGCAAAACCATCACATGCACACACACACTATGATATTGAGCACTGTGGCCTAATAGTACCTTATCTCACGTTATGGAACAGCATGTTACATGTATTCCTTTTCCCAGCCTGTGTATGCCTCCTTGTCTATTGGCCTCAGATTTGCTGTTTGCTGGTTTCAGACAGAGTAGGCCTTGAAGGTAACTTTGTCACAAACAAGCTTTTAGAAATGAATTAACCTATGCCATGCCCTAAACCATTGTTTGAAGGTGCATCTACTTTATCTACAAGCCAGTTCTTAAAGCAAACCTCTAAAAAATCATTTTCTAGCCATTAGATATCTTCAGGATGAGCATTGAGACAGCCCTGGGATATAACTAAAATGAACTATAGAGGCTCTAGCAGACCAGCAAACTCTGCAAGACAGTTTACTGCAGTACTCTAAGAAGAACTCCAATTTAGACACCAGGTAGTGCTGCTCTGCTCTCTCTGTCCAAAGACACTTGAATTCACATGGATCTTGAAATGAGCTGAGTCTTCAGGGTGGCTTATGGGGTTTGTTTATGGGCATCACAAGTAAGTGTTTTTAGGCCAGGTTTTATAGACCATCTATAAATTTACAGTTGGCAACTCTGATCAATCCTTTCATGAATTAGAGCTGAGATTTTCATAGAATCCGATGGGAGTTAACTGCCCAAATCCTAATTAAATTTCATTCAGTAAGTCAGGAATATTTCCTGTTCTTGCCCATACCATCTGTGTAACTGTAAACAAGTCATCAGGGCCAAATTTTCAAAGCCATTTAGGAGAAATGGGTTCCTAATGTAGCAACTAAAGTAATACCCACAATGTTGATTGGACTCTATATCAGTTGGAAAGACAAACATTTTGAGGTATCCAGACGTTTAGATAGATTGCAACCATGCCCAAAATCTAGTTTTTTAAAAAGGTAATGTTTTATCTAAAATCAACAAAATAAAATCTTCACGATTAATTTTTTATCATTTTCCTCAGAGATTTTTTAATATCCTTGTTCCTCAAGCTGTATATGATGGGGTTAAACACTGGTGTCACTATAGTGTAGATAAGACTTAGCCCTTTCTTAGTACCAGGAGACCAGTTGGATGATGGTACAACATACATGATAATAAGTGTCCCATAGAATAGGGTGACAACAGTGAGCTGAGAGGAGCAAGTAGAAAAGGTCTTTTGCCTCCCACTGCTAGAGGGGATCCTCAGGACTGTAGAGAGGATGGATATATAAGATGCTGCTGTTAACATAAATGGGATGAGAGTAACAATGAGGGCTATAAAGAATAAAACCTTGCCAATCCACTCAGTCCCAGTGCAGGGCAGTTTCAATAGTAGTGCTGAGTCACAGAAAAAATGATCCACTACTTGGGAACCACAGAAAAGTACCTTGGAGAGTAGGTATAAAACCACACCAATGCTTACAAAAGTGCCAAGCCATGTACCAATGGCAAGCTGGATACAAACTGAGTGGTTCATGAGGATGGTATAGTGACGTGGGTAGCATATTGCTAAGTATCTATCATAAGCCATTTCTGCTAAAAGGAAACACTCTATAGCTCCAAGGGACCCAACAAAATAAGCCTGGAGTAAGCATCCATTGATGGAAAAGCGTTTCCCTTCCATCAAAAAGCCTGAGATCATAGCAGGGATGATGTTTGTTGTATAGCATGTCTCTAAGCAGGACAGGTTAGCCAAGAAGAAATACATGGGGGTGTGGGGCTGTGGCTCTGCCACAATTATTATTACAATGAGGATATTCCCAACCACTGTCACAATGTAGATCATGAAAAATGCCATGGACAGAAGCAGGATCTGTGGTGGATGGAGGTTCCTGAATCCAAGCAGAGTGATCTCGAAGATTAGAGTCTTACTGGTTCTGCCTAAAGTTTCCATAAGCAGTGCCTACACAGAAGCAAATCATCCACACATTAAGTGAGCAAAAGAATGTTAGAGAGGGGCACAACTCTAATGATCAATTAGTGGATGGCATAGCATGTCTCTATGAATAGGTCTTTCCATGGTTTGAGGCTGGAAATGGTTAAGGGGTCTGAGAGACTTAGGTGTTCAACACCCATTGAAAGTCAATGGTGTCTTAAGACATGAATGTAAACTAATTTAGTTAAACTTTTGAAAGCTCTGTGTGCATATTTTTAAGACTGGCTTCTTTGATCTTACTTTAAATCAACTGGAAAGGACTTAAGATAAAAATAACATTCTCTTAATCGGAAATAAATGTTTCTATACACATTTGTTAAGGTGAGATTTTCAAAAGGTCCTAAGTGATTTAAAAGAATAATTTATCTTGACTTTCACTCAAAGTGTTTGTAAACTTAAGTAACCTGGAAAGCTCTACAGTAACAATTTCCCTCTTCACCACTTTGCTTCTTTTTTTATATATACTGAGGTCACCTTATACAGAGACTTTGAAAACATCTTAAAGCAAATTAAATCAAGGTAGAAAACAACAAACAAACATTGAGGCTTTTAAAAAAATGAAAAAAGGATGGTTTTAAAAAAATAGGTTTTCATAAAAACCTGTGCTTGTGGAATTTTTCTTAGATTTTTTTTCAAGCTAAAATAATCCTTTCCAGTTTCTTGTAATGGATAAATTAATCTTTCTTGTTTGTAAAAGGCAAACAATCAGTTTGGGTTCTTAATCCTCCATCCCAAGAAGCCATTTGTGGTGATTTTTACTAAGTAGAATGGATATTTTAAGAAACACAAATCTTTTGTAGACAAATATGTCTAGATCCCATTCTATTTATTAAGTGTGTAAAAACAAACAACCCAGTTAATACAAAAGAGGTGGCTAGTTCTTCATCCTACTCATTTTTTATGACTTAGTCTTAATACTAAATTGATAGCATGTTAAAAAATTGGATGCATTAAGGCATTTTCAGGGGCTTGAACAGTGGGATGAAATTTGACTTGTGGTCCAAAGGCCATTTAGGCACCATAGAGGTAGTATAGAATCTGGCCCATAAGGTCAGTTGCAGAAGAGATCATTAGACCACATAGTCTGCCCTACTGTATGTCATAAGTCATGTTTTTTCATGAAGTTGTCTCTCTGTTCAGCTGAATTTCTGATTTGCATTTGACTTAAGCATATATTCCAGTAAAACATTAGAAGAAACAGAAAATTTTTCTTTAAAACAATGCAAAATCATCAAATGAAACTGCCATAAGATATGGCCTAAGCAAAGAATGTATTGGGGTCATTTGCACTAGGAATAGATTTTTATAAGAACAGTAAGAGTACCCATAATGCTGGTGCTCATAAATATCTATATGGAATATTAATCTTTCTTCAGGATTACAGCTGTATGGAAAAATTATTGATCAAATTTGGAAAGAAACTTTGTAGGCATGATAATTCATAGTATGAGATTTCACATGCTTTCCTATTAAGCATCTGGGTGGAATATTCATAGGCAATCCTTGGAAATACTTGAAAGCTCAGCACCTACCTCCTTCAGACAGTATTACAAAAAATATATATTTTCTTGTTAATGAGATAGTTAGCCTGAAGAAAGGCAGAAGGCAGAGTACAGATGCACCATATAAACTAGCTAAATCATAGATGCATACGTTTTTATGAGCCCAAGTTCTCTTTATTAAATACTGGTTAATGTTACACATAAAGATTTGTGCTTGCTTCTGTCTCATGAAACTTCCTTTTCTTGACACTAGATTCAGAAGGCAGGTATAGACAGAAATAAATTGACAAACTGATTAAATTAATGAAAAAGTACATATTACCTTTATATTCCACATATCCTGACTGGAGTGAAACACATATAGCACTGTTGAATCAACAGTATGTGAGACCAGAATAAAAAATATTGGTACCTTTTACTGGGATTTTTGTATTTCAAAAGTTTGCAGTACAGTAAGGTTGAGCATTTTCCCTCACAAACTATCATCTGTCTTAGATACCATGAGGGATAGGCCACTGACAGAACAGTCCTCTTGAATCCCTAAAATGAAAGACTCTCAGCTTTGTTAAAAACAGCACCTTCTGTATTCTACCCTTGACCTGAGGGCAGAGGGAGCTAGAAGGTGAAGCCTGGCACAGCGGGTGAGAGGGGGTGGATCCCCAAGAGCCAGCTTTGAGATGGGAAGGAATCTCGGCCATGCTCTACTGTGCTGCAAGACTGCAACTGAGAGGCGTGCTGGGAGTGGTGGGAGAGCTCCACTTGAGATAAGCTCACCACGGGAGAAGTGGCTGCTACTAGCAGGTTCCAGCAGATGATGGGGTTTGTTTTCTTTCTTTCTCTTTAGTTAAATGGTAACTGAGATAAGTGGGACTATCAGTGGGTCTGCAGAGTGAGGGTGTCAGAGGGGCTATGATTCCACCCAAAACTCTTAAAGCGACAGTATTAAAGCTGCAGACTTCAGCTGAAGCCCAGCAAAAAGGGTGGTACAAATTGTCAGAGAAGCCACAGGTTGAGAGACTGAGAGAAGGGAATAAACACCAGGATTAAAAACCCCAGAAAGGGCTCTTCTGGTTTTTTTTAAATAATTAATTTATAATTCTGGGTGAGGCACCTTGAGAGTGGGACACATCAGGCCCAACCATGACCATATGCAAGAATTACCTGATGCAGGTGGAAGTCAGAGGGTCTGTTTTCTTCTGGCTCAGAGAGACATGCACAGATAAAGCCTAGAATGAAAGAAAAAAAAATTATCTCACTTAAAGTCTATGGTTTCAGTTGGTGACGGAACATGTAGAGCACGGGGTGTGGGGGAGGTTAGAGCCCTGGAAGAAATCCCAGCAGAAGTTGCCAGCGGCAAACTATGGTAGGACACCAACACTTCATGACTAATAACATCAAAGAAATGTAAAGATGTGGCAGGCAGGAGTTGGAACGTACCGTAGTGAAGCAGCACCAAGCACTAAGAGTAAGAAATGATTAGACCAAAGAATATCCAAGCTGCCTTAGACTTATGTTAGACCTGAAGTAACACCCTCACACATCCCTTTTTAAAAGAAAGGGCTTTTAAAAGCTCTCTCCCACCCAGAGTTTTAAAAAGCTCCCTCAAGATGCCCTGAGTATGCTCTTAACAAGCCCACTAAATTTAGGCACCCAAAGGCACCACAGTGTTATTTTGGTATATGGAAGGACCTTATTATGTTAAAGATGAATTTAAATACTTCAGTTTTGTAATCTGGTAGAGATTAGGATTCCGCAGATCACACTGGCATTTAAGACTCCTGGGCCTCTGGTTCTGTGTTCCTCTCCATTTTCCATAGGGGCTATCACAAATGACAGAAATTAGAAATGAGAAAGTCTTCCTGGGTCATTTGTTCATGTCCATCTGTACTTGTTAGCTGGTCCACTACAACTTGCTCTGGATTAGTAGCCAAATCCTGTTTATAGTGCAACACTCATTGGGAAAATACTTGGAAAGACCCCTCCTGAGCATAACGATACCGTGTGGGAACTCCTTAAAGCACAGCTGTCTCCTACAGCTGCCTTCTTCCAGGACCTAACTAGGGGATATTGTGATGGGGTATCAAGAAGTGGAAAAAACTTAGACCAGCCAGCATATTGCTCTCATCTGTTACTGAGTTTGAAGCAGAAACAGAGTAATTCAGAAGCTTGACAGACCATTATTTTGTACCCTGAAAAACTGGGAGCATTACATTTTCCTGTGTCTGGTGCACACTGATCTTTAGGTTAAACTCTCAGTTGCTAACTAAGCAGTGGTCCCCTTCACTGTATTTATCATTACCCTGTCCATAATCATTCTTTATACTGTATTTGCCTACCCCTCTTGTCAATAACACAGAAAGAGATTAAAAGCATAATTTATTCATAACCTTTCAAGAAAGATTTTCCTTTGAAGGGTTGTTCTTAGGGCAGATTTAACCTCTTGGTTTCTTAAAGTGTAGATTATAGGGTTCAGAACAGGAGTGATCACACTGTAGATAAGGATGATAGTCATGTCCCATTTAGGAGAATTTCCTGAAGAAGGAGGCACATAGGTCAAAATGGCTGCCCCATAGAAAAGAGACACCACTGTGAGGTGAGAAGCACAGGTGGAGAAGGCTTTTCTCCTGCTTTCCTGAGAATGTACCTTCAGGAGGAGGAAGGAGATGATGTAGAGGTAAGAGATGAATGTGAGGCAAAAGGGGCCCACCACCATGCCTCCAGTGATAATGTTCAGAAGGCTCAGGTTGAGATGGGTGCTACCACAGGCCAAGCTCAGCAGGGGCTTGATGTCACAGAAAAAATGGTGGATGTGATTGGGACCACAGAAGTCCAGTTGAGAGGTCATAACTGAGTGTATCAGGGCATGCAGGAACCCGGTGGTCCAAGTAACTACTGCCAGCAGAAGGCAGGTTTTTTGGCTCATGATAAGCATGTAGCGTAGAGGGTTGCAGATAGCCACATAACGGTCATAAGCCATGACAGCCAGCAGCACAGCCTCACTGCTGCCCAGGAAATGGAAAAAATGGAGCTGAGTCAGGCAACCAGTGAAAGAAATGCTCCAGTCCCCTGAAATGAAGCCAGCCAGCATCTTGGGCATAGTGACTGAAGAATAGAAGATGTCCAAGCAGGAGAGGTTGCCTAGGAAGAAGTACATAGGGGTGTGAAGTCGGGGTTCAGTTCTTGCCACTGTTACAATGACACCATTCCCCAGAAGACTGGCTATGTAGAGTAGTAGGAAGAGAGCAAAAAGAAAACACTGCAGTCCCTGGAGATCAGTTAGGCCCAAGAGGATAAACTCATTCATCACTGTCTGGTTTTGCATCACTGTGAAAGGAAGAAAAAAAAAGGGAGAGTGATTTTTTTTCCAAATGAAAACTGGTTATCCAACCCATTTGGAAGTTCAGTAATTCACCCTAAATGGATATAATCTCATTGCATTATCTTTCCTACCTATCATATTAGCATTCACCCTACATGCTCTTCTACCCTTCCATTAACTGCTGTGTGTTCACCTCTGTCCATCTATTTATTATCCAGCTTTTACCATGTATTTCCATCTGTCAATGTAGAGAATCATATTTTCTTAAATATAATATGCCCCCAAATAAAATGCATAGCTTGTATTTGCAAGGTGGAATATAGAATAAAACTTTTTTTTTCAGAGCCATGTCTGATTATGTGACATACAATGAATCTTCCTGGAAACACAGAGTATCTAGGAAGCTCACTGAAGACTGCCTCCTGAGATCCCACATTTCTTGGACACTCTATGTTCCCAGGAGATATTCTGTCACCCAAGGTTAGGCCCTAGACTCTTGCAAGGGTAGCAGCAAGACTGTTAGTTCTTTACTGTAAATAGCTCTTTATATTAGTTCATGTAAAGAAATCTTTCCATATCACAAGCCTGAGCGAGATATTACTAACAGATTACTTTCTGCCACAAGTACAAGCCTCAGGGTCACCCAATAGCCATGGCTATGGTGGATTAATGCAACACTCTACTGTTTTAACAACCATCTTTGCACATGCCTGTCAGGTACAGTTACTCCAGGTGTTCTTCCTTTCCAGGTAAGAAAACAACTTCTGTACTTAAAACACACACCACAATTTGAGGAGGAAGGGGACTGATTTTGGGGAGGAAAGATGCATGTTATGAGAAATATAGTGTTGTAGATGGATCCTAATCACCATGACTGCTTACTGGTGGTACAATGAAAGGCAAACATTTCAAAACAGCAAATACTTTTTCTAACCCAATGTCCGCAACACAGCAGGGAGACTTCCGAAACAGGAATGTAAGTTAATTCAATTATTTGCCTCTCTCTACTAGTTCCTATATAGGGTATAAAGGCAGGCCAATATTGGTAGAATTTTGCTCTAGATTCAGACGTCTAAATTTAGGATTCTATCTTTAAATAGACAGATGGCTGCCTTCAGGTGACCTAGGTAGCAACTGGTCATTTGAGTCAGGGGTTCAAATGTGGTCAAATGTGATCCTTACCATATTGCTGTCATGTCCTCTTAGCTATAGAAGCTATAACAAGTCTTTTAGCCCATTGTGTCCTCTAAGTTAATATATGTTAATGAAAGCCCCAATTTGTCAGTATGATTTCATCTGTCTCTCTGGTGCATTTTTGAGGAAAATCTGAATGGCAAAGCTGCTCCTTACAAGTCCTCCACAGCTCTTAGAAAAACCTAGCCTGCATGAAGTCTGCTCTCAAGATTCTATCCAGACAAATAATTTTGGACAGGGAGTCTATGATACAGAGTAGAGGTGTCTAAAAAGGAGCTGTATTCAATTAGATTCAGATTTTTCCTAAATCAGGGACAGTGATTCAATTTGCTGATTTGGATTTCTGTCCCAATTCAATTCAGCTGAATCTCAAACTGAAGATTCAATGCTGATTCAGAGAATCAATGATTCAGCCATAGACACAGCTTTAAATGTTTTTCCTATATACCTCAACATACCATGCATGGCTCATGAATGCTGCAATGGTGGGGTAGCTGGTGCATCCCACAGGAGTATGGGGAGGCCCCCCGAGTGCTCAGTAGAGGACCCAGAAGTGGACCAGAAAAACTTCCAGTTCATTCCAGGTCTGCTGCTAAGCACAGGGGTGCTATTGCCCCCCTGCATCTTGGCAATCAGCTGTGGGGAGACCCCAGGTGCCCCCCCACCCAGGAGGCACCAGTTACAGAGCCAAGAAGCAGGGGCAGAGGGTACCCCACACGTTCCCTGGCAGACCTGGAAGTGGAATGGAAATGCTTCTGATCCACTTCTGGGTCTGTTGCTGAGTGCGCTGAGAACCACCTCCCTCCCATCTCCTGCCTGGAAAATGGTCCATTCAACACACTATCTCAGTGTTCATGAGCCACTTGGTACCTTGAGGTATATAGAAAAAACATTTAAACCTGTGGCTATTTACAAATCATCAAATCTCTCTGAATTTCTCTGAATCAATTCAGAGGGCTGCAATTCAATTAAAAAAGATTAGAGGGTCTCCTGATTCAATTCAGATTTGGAGCTTCAGCCTCCAAATCAGGTCGAATCAAATCAGCAATCAAAGCTTTGCACAGCCCTAACACAGAGCATGTTTTTGCTGCAGCACTGCAGGGATCCCATTGGAAATCAGAACTGAACTTCAGTCCCTTTCCAGCTTCTGACCTGCTGTGTGAATGTAGGCTTGATATTTTTTCTCCATAAACTCTTCCATATGCTTCTGTATGAAGCATGAAAAAATGCTGCATGATGAAGCTACCTAAGACAGCATTTTTTCCAGAAGCCACACATAAGGAACCTGCTATGAAGTACCAAGAAAGCAGTCATTCTTGAGGAAGTGAGTGATACTTCAAAGTGCCCCACAGGTAGACCATTCCTACTACCTGCTTACAAAGGGAAAAATGTCCCTTGGCTGACTGAATTCTTGTCCCTAACTACTTGCTCCTAACAAGACAAGAGCTGTTGTGATGATCATCAGCTTGGTCACAACAAGAAGAGTGAACCAGAGACTTCAAAACATAAGAGCCAAGCTCAGAGCTGAAGCAAATGGTTTCTCTAGATTAGACACCAATGAGAATCAAAAATACACGGGGACAACAAAATGTATCTGAAAGAGTCTTTTGCCAGTATATGTTAACCTTTCTCTTCCAATATGTGCTGCAGGTCTTCGGTGGACTCACTGTGATTTATCAAACCATTCAAAACGTGAGCTCTTTAGCGATGGCTGTGTAGTTCAGTGGTTAATGGAATAGAAGGGCACTCAACAAAAAATATTGTTCTAATTGTGGCTCTGATATTAGTTTGTTAATGTGATTTCTCAGTTAGCCTCAGTTTCCCTACCCGGGGGGTGGGGAGGGCAGGGAGGGGAATATTTACCAAATTACTTGCTTTATAACTAATTTTGAGATCAACTGAAGTGAAATGCTGCATAAGACTTGAGTAGTACTGTAAACTCACAACATTTCTTAGGACACCAGATGAATCCAGAGATAAATCCATTTTGAAAAAAAAATAAATACTTTTGCAGCAAAATGCCTCTTGGTAGCCATTACCGAGATTACTCATTAACCATACTGCTTAGCAAAAGCAAACCCTTGCAACTTTCTAGCCAGACACCTTTTTCTATATTAAAGCATAATCAACTGAAATATGCAGCCAGAGAAAGCATGGGGAAATTAATCAAATATAAAAATCTAAATCAAAAATTAAGCTTATCTCAAAAAGCAGACTCACTCAGAACAAAGCACAGTGTAAAGGATTTGTGAAATTCATCATTTTTTATGGAAGATACTAATATATTGCGGTTGTTGGTAGCAAGAGAGAGATTAGATGGAAAGTATTATGCTACTTCTAATGCCATCGAGGCTAGAATAAGGTAATACAGGTTGGCAATACATATGCATATGCATTGCCATCCATGCATGGAGGATCACATGCCCAGGAATAGAATGCCAATCTTTGCCTAACTGGTATTTTTGGAACTTAGACAACCATGTAATTATCAGAAAACAACATCAATTGTGATGTGCTATTAATGTAATTATTAATGTAATATAATACTACATAATAATGATGTATGTAATGTAATATATATGTACATAATCATATGTGTAATGATACCATGATTAATGTAATGTAATAATACACAATAATAATATATACTTTAATATAATGCATAATAATTAATGTAATATTAATACATTAATTATTAATGTAATTATCAAAAAGCAACACCAATTGTAATGTGTGATTGTAATGCGAGAAAACAACACCAATTGTCCTACTTACATTTATAAAATCTGAAGACTAAGATTCTAGCCCCTACCTGTTTCTGGTCAATCTTCCCTTGGGTAAAAAAAAAAAATTATAAATAAAAAGTAAAAATAATGGAAAGCAAAAGTAAAATGACTGGGAAAATGCCAGGGAGTTTCGTCTTCTTAGACAGGAAGCAAGGCACAAATGTGGGTTGTTCTGCAATGCATGCAGGACCCTGCAACAAAAAAAAATACTTTCTATCTGCTTCTCCCTATATTTAAATATTCAGGTTCTCATCTGAGAGGACCAATTTCCTTTGTTCTGAAAGCTCTTGAGAGCCAGAGCCCATGAACTCCTAGAGACTTCTTTGTATGTAAACAAAAAAGCCTTAGCTCCCTAAAGAGATGATCATCATACAGGCAAAGCTAGAAGATGAATAGAGTTATTACAGATCTCCAGTTTATTTTACTATTGTCTCACTGTTTCCTTTTGCTCATCCATCTCTTAGTATATCCCTTTGCAGTCTCCGGTGTGGTATTTAAAATATAAGTTCTATAGAGCAGGGACGATATTTTTGTTCTTAGTTTGTTCAGTGCCTGGCACTATGAGGACCTGTTCAACAACTGGGGCTTTTAGATACTATTGCAATACAACAAATAAAGAAACATATTAACACATATTAACTAGTAAGTAAAAACGTCTGTGATTTGTTTGTTCTTATTCATGTAATCAATTTAGTCCTGAACCAGAAGCCACTGAAATAAATAGCAGCCTTTTTTTACTGATTTCAGTGAATTTTTAATCAGGTCCCTTATCTGCTGGCCTAGAGCTTTCAGGAAGGAATATGGCTAGATATGTGTAACCTCTACCCCTGAGGGTAAAGCAGAAAAAAAAACAGATCCAGGCAGCTGAGCTGAGCTATAGTTCCCAACCTGCTTTTGGAGCTGGCACAAAGTTGCTATCAGTCAATAGGAGAGGGAGTGGACAGGGCTACCAAAAGCCCATGAAAAATTATACAAGGGGATAATGGTTTGAACTACATCCTCCAATCTGCTTTGAGGGCCACAAGGAATAGAGGTGGGAAAAAGCAGTTGCAATGTGGGGGCCTTTGTGCTCCAAGCCAGCTTGAAGGGACAAGGGGACATTTTGCTCCCCAATAGGCTCTAAGAACCCTTGAAACAGGCCCCAGACAGATTGTGGAGGAGCTTAGTCTGAATGCAGCTGGGAGAAGGATTGACTTCCCCACAGAGGAGAACCGAAACAGAGAGTAAAACTGACTTCTACTACAGAACTGGACCTGAGGGAGTTATATTTAAAAGGCTGCAGAAGTTAGTGTGGCCAGCAATACTGTAGCAAGGGAGGGGCAAGCAGCGCAACCACCCTGGGCACTGAAGTGAAGGGGTGACAACAGGTGCTGCTCACCTGGGATGGAGCATGGGACAGAGCCATGAGCAGCTCATTTTGGGGGCTCAATGTTGCTTTGGAGACTGTGATTACAGTTCATTCTTCTTTCCTGAATATCATTAATTTTACTCTGTGGAGACTGAGACTGTCAAAAGGGACTCGTTTAGAAACATAAATCTGGGATATTAATGGAGATTGGGATGCTAGCTCTCATAGATCCCTTTGAAAACACTAGCCACAACTGCTTGCAACACCCCTTTTCTAGGTCTGATATTCAGTGTCATTTCCTACCCTGCTCCCAGCTGTCAAGAGGATTTGGACAGGCATGTTCATAGGTTTATTATATGTAAAACATGAAGAAATTTCTCTCACCTGTTCAGTTCTGGTAAAACTTATAAAACTACATCCAATTTTGGGTGCCTCCTTCATAAGAAAAAGAACGAATTCTGGAGAAGCAAGGGAGAAGAGCAAATATAATTAGAGGATTAGCAGATGTGATCTAGGAGGAAAAGTTGAAAGAATTCAGTTTGCTTTCATTTGGAGAAGACAGAGATCGAGGGGAGACATGATAACAGACTTCAGATAGGTAAAACATTATCACAAAAAAGATAGAAACAGTCTTTCATATTCAAAAGAGATAGGACATGAAGTAAATCTGGTTTCAGGATAGATTATTTTAGTATTGAACTATCTCTTTTGACAACGTCCAGTAGTATGAAGCTGGGTGGGCACTGCTTATAAGTAGGGGTGATAGAAGAGACAAGGAGCCCTTCATCCTCCCCCCACTCTACCTGGGCTTTCTGGCTTTAGCAAGCAGCAGGTTCAGGGCTGTCAACTGTCTGTAAATGTAAGAAAACTGCACAAAAAACAAGCCTAAAAATCCTTGCCTATAGAATCCATAAAAAAAATTCTGCTTTCTGTAAAAACAGAAGTCCCTGGAGATTCAATCAAGTTTGGTGGTCAGAAAGAATCTGGAGGTTCTATTGATGAGCAGATGAAGCACAACATTGCCACCTGGTGTCTTTTCAGGGCTTTCTGGCTCATGGGACTCTTCGTAGCTCCTGCCCCTCCTCCCCACACATCCCCCTGCCCATACCTAGAGCAATATCCTCTTGCTGTTGCTATGTCTCCTTGGCCTTTCTCCAGAAATAGATGCAGGATTTTGCAGAGGGGTGCAGGCTTCACCCCCCTGCTCCAAATGTCTTGCCCCCAACCCCACTAATGGGCAAACCATGCCACAGGAGCCTCTGGAAACTTTTTAAGTCTCAAAAGTAGGCAAAAACCTGCCCCTTCCCCTTCATCTTCACGCCCCCTCCACTCCCCTATATCACCTGCCACTGCTGCTCTCTCCAATGACTAAGGGGCAGAGGAAGATTCAGAGCTGCTGCTGTCCACTGCAGACAGGCTGTGTGCGGTATGGATCATCTGGGGATAGCAAAAGCAGCAATGGCAGATGGGTGTGTTCCCCTTCCCAGCACCTGCTTCTTAGGGGACAAGGAAGAGAAGAGGAACCAGTGGGAATAAAGCTGGGGCTAAACTGGGGGGCAGCATGGTGCAGAGTGTGTTTAGGGGTATCTGGGTTTGGGGGTAAGTAGGGAACCCCTGGGGGGGGCATTGTGTAACCAGCTGCTGCAGTCAAGCATGGTTGCCAACCCAAGAATTTTGTTTTATTGACCATTTACAAACTTTTTACTAATAAACAAATATTTTCATTATGTTTGGTGTTGAACTCCTACATTTGAATCTGAACCTTGTCCAGGGTTGGCAGAAGGGTTTCATTTACATCACATGAAATATAATGTCAGTTTAAAAAAATTGTTGTCAGGGAAAAGTTTGGATATTTTTAGTATAAAAACAAAATGTTTTGGGTTGGTAACCCTGGCAATGGTGGTGAAGCAGTGTGTGTTTCATTGTAGGGCACTCTAGGAATTATAGTTCTGTAGAGCAGCAGAGTTCATTGCTGATATCAGAGATTTTACTTCATTTATCCATGGCAAAAAAATGAAGTGATATCTCTACCCAGCAGCACTGAACTTCAGCTACCAATTCTGCATACTTCCCACTGCCAAAGACTCTGGAGCCATAAGGTAATGGGGAAGAAGGAGGTAAGACTATCTTGAGTCTATTCCTGGCCAGTTGAGTCTCTGCCAACTTTTGTCATGTTAGTAAGTCTTATGGTACTTGGTGATTCTTTTAAAGCCTCAAAATCATATCCTGTTCCACCTAATAGACACCAAAGTAGATTTAGTCACCCAAGTTTGATTTTATTCTACTTTGCTTGAGCCCAGGGGGGAAAAAAACCACAAAAAAACCCTAATTCAAAAGGTAAGGAGGTCCTCCTCTTCCTGCTCATTGTTTTTGTGACTTAGTCTTAAAGCTAATATGATGTTCCATTGCAAAAGTAAACATATTTTTTTTTCTCCCTCAGGAGCTCAAACATGGTAGACTGGATAATTTTTATGCACTTAAGCTCACTTAGGTGACTAATAGATAGAACAGATCCTTGAGTCCTGGACAAAAGCACATGCAAGTGATTCAGGATTAACCATAAACTGCTTTTCCATGGGGTTTAGGTAATGAAGCTCTTTAAATACTTTAGAAAAATAATGTTTACAAATAAAATAATAATAAACTTAGGTTGCTTGCATATCGTCTGCACAATATATGCTGAATTTATTTAATGAAGAAGTTGCAATATTGACTGCGTTTAGAAAAGCAGTCTAGTTTTTCTTGGTAAATTCAGGACAAAAGCGTTAAAATGATTACTTGCATCATTTGAACAAATTAATTTATTCATCCAAGTTGGCACTTGCTGCCCTTGTATGACCTTGATATGAATTTTACAGCTGTAGAATAATCAGTGTTCTACTGTCACATACCATGACAATTCAGAACCCAGTGAAATATACTTGGGATATTTCTAGCCCTGTAGCAGGCTGTATTGAGAGACTGTATTAACAGTCTTCAAGATGACCTCATGTTGTTCCTTCCAGACCTACTTTACTATGATCCTATACAAAGTGAAAATTCTGAAGTATTATATCTTATTTATTAAATATTCACCACACAAAATAAAATAGGGTTGAGAAGTGCAGGCATTACATGCCTCAGGAAAACACCACACTCGATATTAAGACGCAATATAGATTACCAAAAAACAAAAAAGAGAAAAAAAGTCCAAGTCTAAAATTGCTCCACTTTTGCTAGTGGTATAAGGATGATAAGATAATAGCCCCACATATCTTGCTCACAGATGGACACACACATTTCCTTTCCTAGTAACCTTCCCTTTACAAAATGGAAGAACCCTCAGAGTAATATTGCAAACAAATTTCTTCTCTTCAAGGTAGCTATGAAATATTGATTCTGTGCCATAAATTTCCATTTAACAGGTTTACTATATTGAGCATTTATAAGCCAATGCATCTGTCCATCTAGCTATGTATGTGTATGCATATTGGAATGTGTGAATATGTATTCATTATACAAAATCTATCAGCTCCAATTATTGATTCTATCCTTATCAGTAGTTATGCTTGTATGTATATATGTATCTATGAATTTGAGTTCTTCCTTATATGTTACATTTAAATTTTAAAACTCCATAACACAGACACATAGAACTGGACATGGGGTTTAGACCATTAAGTCTTGAATATACAATATAGTAGCAAATGAGCTATTCATGGATGTGGGAAGATTTGCTGCCCTACATTAAACCTAGGTGTTTTTGTTATGGGTTGGTAGACAAAGCCACAAGCTGCTTGATTTCCTCCAAAATCTTTTGTGCATTGTTAGTCACATTCATTTTTGCTACTTTGAGGAGCTCTTGGATGTCTTCCTTTGGATAGGATGAAGTAAAGGTAGAATATTTCTTTCTGTAGTCAGCAATTTTACCTACAAATAAATAAAAAAATATGTGTGGATAAGTACAAGAGAAAGAAAAATATTCTTTTAGCATTCAAGAAAGTGTTGGCCATTTTGGTGGATAAAGAAAGTGTCATGATTATATTGGACTAATTTTCCAAAAGCAAATTAAAAAAAAAATAAACAAAAATGATATGAAGGACTAAATTTTACATGCCCATGTGGCCTGTACATATCTGCAAGCTGCAACTTTTAGCACTTACACAACCGGTTTGTATTTCCACTTGTGTTGGAATAGGAGTGTTCTGATATACAAATTCATACTGGAAGTAAAAAGTGGAGCTGGTAATGGGCCTTCTCATCTTTTATCCCAAAGATAAGAAAATTTGTCTACAGAGTGGAGAACAGTGTCAAGCTATATCTCAGCAATCCACTTTGCCTACCCCAACGTGGGTTAGACATTAGAAAAAAGCACTCTCCAGTCCTCCTCATGAAACTGGCCTACCGGACCATCAGAAGATGATGCATGGAGCCAAAAGGAGTAGGCAGAAGGTGGGGGCTTAGTGAAATAAATACCATTCTGATAACTAGGGAGCTTCTGATCGGGCCCTAGCCCTAATGGATTTTCTGAACACGGTACTGGATAAACAGCAGTAGAATAGTTTCTACCCCTACAGGGGACAGACATCTAGAAGCTGGGCCTCCTGCTCTGTGGGCAGATGTTTAACTACTAGGCAAAAAGGTGGTATCAAGCTCCAACTAAACATGGATTTTTTGGTGCATAGTGTTACACAGGTGCCTGGGAAGCCATGTGCCTGCACAGCCCATGTACAGCCTGTGCTGGGAGAGAAAACAAAGGGTAAATATTGCTACATAGAATCCAAGCTGTGCATAAATGTCAAAAACTGTGGTAATGTCACTATGAAGGTGTCTCATAGGTCCTCAAGTCTCCTGCTTTAGACAAAGAAACTGCCTACTTCCTCTTAGACTATTTCGTTTTTTTATATTTTTCTCACGGTAAGTCTCCTCCCCCTTTCTGAAAGTTCTGGCACAGGCAGGGCCATCCCTGGGGAGGGACGATTCGGGGTGACCACTCCGAGCCCCACCTTTTGAGGGGCCCCATGGAGCTGGGCTCTGCGCTGCCACCGCTTGGTTCGTGTCCAGCCACTCACTACCGCCCTCCTTCAGCAGTGGCAGCTTCTTTGGGTCCAGGGCACATGGGATCAGTCAAAGCAGGGCCCCTCATGGGTTGATTTGCTCTGGGTCCCGCACTCTGATCAGGTCAGCTTTGTGTACAGGCCTGTGCCTAAGATAGGGCATAGCATGGATTAAACCTGTTTTGATTGTTCATATACATCTTGTGTTCCTATGTTCATCCCCACCAGTTCTGCCCAGGATATAGCCTGTTTAAGTTAAAAGTGTTGAGGAGTTGCTTTAAGAGACATAAAGCAAGTTAACAGGACAGTTGATGCTGTTGAAGAGTGGGAAGTAGCCTCACATAACAGTAGGCACATTAACACCTATGAAGATGTAGCAGTCAGATGGGTTATCAGTATCCTTCAGTTTTTCTTCATCTACTTTGGGAAAGGGAATCTTGTTTGCCTGGCAATATTGAACTGTTTTCTTGATGGCCTGTAAAAGAAGGAAAGGGCAACATTTTCCCTTAGATTAAGTCTGAAATAAAAGGCAATTTATCCCACACCTTTCCCCAGACACAACCGTAACCATTCTTACTAGATATATGTGTTTAAAACTCTTATTAATCATAACCTAATGTAGAAAAATGACAGTTTTCAATCAGGGGACTTCTAAAGCAGCTGACTAAGTAGAGAAACCTCTGTAGAAGCCACAAACTCTCATACTGAAGTATTTTATTGTAAACATCTTTGTGTAACAACTAGGGGTATGAAAAATGGACTGTATTAAATTCAGAATTGGATTCATCCCGAATCAGGGACAGTGATTTGATTAGTTGATTCAGATCACTGTCCCTGATTCAGAGATTTGGTCACCGAATTGGGCTGAATCTCTGCCGAATTGAATCAGGGACCAAAGCTTTGCAGAGCCTTGGTAGGAACCCAGGCTCACATGCATAAAGAAACTCTGCCTGAGATTTTCAAAGCTAATTGAAGGATTTAGAGCCCCAACAAAATGAATAGGAAGCTATAATCAAAATGCTCTGGAGGAGTTTGAAGTTCTCAGACTTTGCTCCAAAGCAGGGGCCGGTTCTAGAGTCTCAGCACCAAAGTCTAGTCCTCTCTCATTTGAATCCTAGGGGGTGAAGTCACAGATATTAACAATCAGTTTGTTGTTGTGATAGTTGAAGTCATTAAGAGGATAAAATATCATGTGCACTTTATTACTGGGGACAGAATAGCCTGCTCTTTGCTCTGGTCTCTGGGTAACAGTGTTTATCAGGGTTAGGCTAATATTGCAGTTTATTGAGATTTTTTTTATTCAAACTGGTAGATGTCTGAGTAGGAGTTACTCAAGGGACATCTCCATTAACTTGAGCCAATCCCTTATGAATATAGTTCTTGGGTGGAGTTTTAGCCAGTGTGTCCATGTTCAAAAGTGGGATTCTTGCAGATTTGTCTTTGATGGGTTTGAGAATCTGGCACCCAGAATATGAGTCTGCTGATACTGACAAGTGTGGAAAAGAAGTTAGCTTCCCCTGTGTGGCAGGCCTAACATATAACATTTTTTTCTTTTATTTTGTCATTAAAATCAGGAAGTAACTCCTGCATACCCATGTAACATGCTTGTGAAGTCAGAAGTTGCTAGTTTTATACAAAGACGACCTGAACATTATGGGATTTCCTCTGGATCTATGAATTCCCAAAGTAAATGCAGGGATGGGTTATCTTTGTTGGACTTGCTCATACCTTCTTACTCCAAACCCAAATGAACTCATAGCTCCTGTAAGTTGTACTTATTACTTATTTTCAATGGATTATATATTATAGCATTTCTCAAACTCTGATTTGTAGAATACCTCCTGTGAATACCCTGAGATGCATCTCAATAACCATAAAACAAAACAAATCTTCAGGCCATGAGCCATGCCTCCTTTGTGTTTGTACAGTGCCCAGTATGATGACCCTAAAAGAAGCATCTAGGAGACAGTAAGAGAAAAAGAATAGTTACCTCAAAAGGATCTCCAGAGCTGAAATCAAAGGAGAGGATCAATTTTACTTTCCTCTCTGGCCGAAGAGCCAGAGGATAGGCAGAGTTTATGACAAGGCCGGCATCAATAAAGGAGGTGGCTTTGTCTTTGACCATGTCAGTGGACTTAATATTAGCTGATAAAGTAAGAATAATCTTAATTTTAATATTGAAAAGTTAGTTTTCACCTACACAATAGCAAATAAGCTTTATAATTGGGTTTCAAGAAGAATGTGTGCATCCATTTCAAGTCTATTTCAGACTGCTGCTCAAAGTCCATTTCAAAGTCACAGAGTCTCCGATTTAGGGAAGAAAAACATCACATAAAAATATGTGGCCAATCATATCATGAGCAAAATAAAAAATGGAAGAATTGCTCAGAGTTATAGAATGACTAAATAACTTTTGAATGAGCTAAAGGATAGTCATGTGGTTCAACTGCTAAACTGAAAATCCAGGTTCAATAACTAGGCTTGGCACAAACTCATAATGAGACTCTGGGCAAGTCAATCTATTATTTTTTTCTGTCCTTCACTTCAAAAGAGTAACTGAATGAAATTCTTCACTGTGTTGTGAAGGAAAATTAGACTAGGTAACCTCAAGGTCTCTTACTGTCTTAGAATCTATGGATGTGTCTACATGTAACTGTACGGTGATATTGCTGCGGCACCATGCTTTACTAATTCCAAAGGGAAGTGTTTTGTGAGCCCTAATAGGGGCACATGTGTAGATACTGAGATACTTACTGTGCAGTTAGTCAGCTGTGCAGTAAATGTCTCATGTAGATATGCCTGATGTCAAGTTAAACAATAAAGAGATAACAAATGTGACACTTATGTTTTAAATATATTTCCCCTTTTCCCATCCTTCACCCCATGCTGCCCTTCAGTGGCCATCACATAGTATAACTGTCCCTTTTCATTCTTGTCTGCCAGATTTATCAGTGGTAATCACTGTCAAAACATGCACCTGAAAAGGGAAGGTTCTAGTCTCAATGCACAGTTTTCTATGATGACACATCAAGGCAAATAAACTGTTTTCCTTACGGCATTTGTAAAGGAAGTTGCTGGTGGTTCCCCACGTCCAGTTGAGTAGACACGCTGATGTTTTTGTTATCACCCTATGAGCATCCAAATCTGGAGCTAGGATTGGGCATTAGTAAAGAACACAATAAAAATCATACAAGATTAATTACATATTGTCTCTTTGGCTTCTCCAGGAAATGGAGGAATTGCTTTGTCTTGGCTAGTAAGACATGCAGGTTGTATAGATGCAGGCTAGGTGATGGCTCTGTGTCTGCAGACACAGCCTTGTGCTGGGCTGATTGAACAGAGTTGAATTCATTCATGGAGTGCAGTAGGATTGGAACTGGTTTAGTTATCTAATTGTGAATTCCAGTGTAGACACTTAAATTGTGATGTAAATGAGGCTTTTTAGTATACGACGATTCTCCAGCAATTCAATCAAAACCCAAATATTATTTAAACAACATCAAAAGACCTGGGAACTGAATATCCAAAATCTTTAAGAGAGTTTAACAATCCTTCCTTGTAATGAGGGACATAGGTCAAAAACGTAGCATCAAGACACAAGACTTTCTCCTTTTCAGGAGAAAAAATAATGATTCTTTGACATAGATAATTTATATAATATTCCCATTACAACAGAATGTTGTTTGAAAACATTTTAAAAGGTCAACAATTTAGAAATGAAATGTTTGATTTGTAATTTTGCAGTGATGCTTCATTAATTTTAACTGCAATATTTTATTTTATTTAGTATTTATGAAAAGTATTTTTTTTAAGTTAGAAGCGGAACAGAATAGATGAATTTTACAGTAAACAAAGCATTCTATACTACACAAACCCTTTTGTTTCATTTTGCAGAAAAAATAGTATCATAGTATCATAGTATCTAGGGTCAGAAGGGGCCTAGAACAGGCCATCTAGTCTGACCCCCCGCCAATGGCAGGAACGAGTGCCAGGGTGACAGGACCCCAGCCAAGTACCTATCCAATCTACTCTTAAAGATGCCCAAGGTAGGAGCAAGAACAACTTCCCTAGGAAGCTGGTTCCACATCCTAGCCA
>JAGPOW010003268.1:86205-96675 GCA_030014935.1 Caiman crocodilus
AGAGAGAGAGTTGTTATTTTATTCCCTTCCAGGCTGTGTAAATGTACAGTTTGTTATCTACATGGCATTTAGGTTGTCTATGTGCCAAAATGGAACTTATCTTTGGATCTCTATTCCTGAGTCCATACCCCTGTGTGCGAGAATGACCACACATGAGTACATGCCTCTGGGTTTTTTGTTTTTGTTTTTCGGGGGGTAGAGGAGCGTGCAGTGTTTAATATGAATTAGAATTATTTAACCTGACATTTGTTTCTAGGCAGCTGCAGAAAATATCAGTAAACAGCACTGTTGGGACATGCATGGGACAGATTGATATAGTATAACTTATGCTAAGGAAGATGGTTAATATAAACATTTATTCATTGACATATGCATCACATTAACATTGGCTGGTTGCCATGGAATATGTAATTAAATGTGGTTGGAACTGATCAAGTTAATGCTTTTGCTTTCCTCAGAGTTTCTCAAACATAAGGAAACAGGAGATCTGTGCAATTTATTGCACCATTGTAACCACTTGTTTATCATTCTGTGACTAATCTTATGAGAGAAATAATAATCACACGGTCCTGAACAGCTAGCTCAAGCCTGTGAATTGCTCCATTCTGGGCTCTTCACTTACAGGTTTATATAAACATAAAAACACCCAAGCAGGTTTCCACCCCTCTACCTTCCCATGTCTTAACATATTACAACAGTACTCCCACATTTTCTATTTCTTTTCTTGCATTATAGTGCTTTAGAATCTGGTCCTGTTTTGTCTTAAAGATGCTTAAATGAGATATTTAGGTGGATTATGAGCATAGGTGGCCCTTCTCCATGTTTGGAGATGCCACACAATTTGGTAGACATCTGACTACAGCTGACACCTCTGTTTGGACTGCAAGTATCCCAAAACACCTGAACTTGAGGGACTTTTGCAAAGCAAAAAGTACAAGACTCACTGGATACAAGCAACTGGAACATGCCTTTGCAGTCCAGTGAGTGAGGCAGGTCTGACTGTTGAGTGTGTGTGTGCATGTGTGTATATATGTATAGCATTGTGTGCATGATATATGAATTAGTGATCCTTGCTTAACTTTTGGGGTGTATAGTGTATGTGCTTGAATTGGTGATAAGTATGCATGTGCCTAAGCTGGTAGTATGTATGTGAATGCACCTGATTTGTGTGTGTGTATATGTGCACTTGTGTCACACCCTCCTGTCTAACAGCGCAATATTGAGATCCTGAGAGTTGGCCTGACCATACAGGGCAAGAAACAGTGCTGGCAACACATCCAGAAACCAGAACTCTCCCTTCACTATCAACATGTAATTACTACTTTGTTTAAAAAGTCATTTTTTTCTTCCTCGCTCTTAGGATTTTTCAAACATTTTGCATTACTAAGTCACTGGTGTGGGTGATACCAACACATAAAAAGCCTACTGAAATGGGCAGGACTTTGCAGAAAGCAGAAGGGGCAGGACCTATTCTGCTGTTTATCAATTTTATCTAATTAATATTAAATACAAGGCTTAAGAAAAAAGAACTTCTGAAAGCAAGTGCTGGAGAACATCTCTCTTTCAAGGGAGTTTCTTTCTTACTGGCAATAACCCCTTTTCTCTTGCTTCCTTCCTCCAGACCTCTCATGTTTTCCCCACTTGGCTGCCTAAAGAGCAGCACTAAAAAGAAAGTTTGGAGAGTGCTCCAGGCAGTGCCCAGCCAATGACCTGATCATTTTTGCACTTTGCAAGGAAGTGGGATATACAGGTTTAAACCCCTTTGCATGAGAGAGGTCTGGAATTCACGTGTCTCACTTTCCTGGGAAATGCTGTGTATACTAGGCTAGTGGTCAGCAACCTTTAGGAATCCAGAACATCCCAACTCTTGTCTGATGCAGGTCAGGTAGCTTTAGTAGCATGTCAGCGCCAGAGTGCCTTTCCCTGAGTCTGTACCAAAGCCAGAAAGTTGGGAGCCCGCTCCATGGATACACTTGAATGAGAAGCTTCCAGTCAGTAGGGGTCTACAGCAGAGCTGGAGAACTGCAGACTGCATCTATGCTTCCACTGCTGTTCTCAACTTCCCCTTTCTCTACTCTCTCTCTCTCCCCCAACCCCAACTGCAATGTGAGTATAGTTGGAAGCCGCCAAGCCCCAGCACAGCTGTGTCTGCACTGCAGCCAGGTTGAAGGGGGAGCAGGAAAAGGCATTAGGTGTGTGGGCACAGCTGGAAGCCATATGGTTATGACACAGCTCCCAGACAGCAAGGAGCCATCAGAGCTCAAGTTGTGGGGGGAGGGGGTGTTCAGAAATAAGTGGCAGTTGCACAGGTGCATGCAGAGAAGCTGTTTCAGGGCTATGCCATCCAGCTGTGCCTGTGAATATTTTGTTAGGTTGGGATTTTTAATATTATCAATAGAGTGCCTAATTCCCATAGATTATCAGCTTTGTTTAGTTCTTCCGATGCTCTGATCTGTTCAATATTGTTGACTTTGAGCTCTATAGCCTGCTTGCATAGTTTGGAAATTCCAATGGGAGTTAAGTGAGTCAATCTCAGTGGATTTAGACTAATTAAGGGAATAGAAATTATGGTACTCCAGTGGTTTAGTGTGTGAATATGATTTAAAGATTACTTTGCTCCATGGGTACAGCACAGTCACCTGAATTTCAAGACCTGCAGGACTTTCTGCTTGACTACTTATCTGAACAGGTAGAAATTTCCTCCAGCAGTTTTCACTTATTTTTTGTTTCTAGGTAGTTGAATAGAAGAAAGTCTGAAACCAGACAAATTTGAGCTGGAAGGGACCAGAACTGAGATGATTTCTAGCTCCTTTGAAATCCCCATACTTCAGCCCTTGTGTCCACTGATGTAAGTAGCTGAGAATTCCTCACATGTGATCTTTTCAAAACAATGTGATGCCTAGTGCGTAGGTTTCCGGAGTAGAATGAGGAACCCCTGTGTTGGTTTCCATCTGCATCGGGGAGAAGATCCATGCACTAGGGCTCCATTCTGAAGAATCCATTTGGATTCATAGATCCTGTTTTCCAGCACAATGCTCTAACCATCAGACCAGAGCTTAGTTGTTAACTTATGAATAAGAGGCCAAGCTAAATAACAGGGACTTTTCTCATCCAGAGCAGCATTTATCTCAAAACTACACATCCTCTGACTTGCTTGCTTATTTCTGGCCCTTCCTGGCTGCCTAAGCTCCCTCTCCTACCCATGTGTGCAGGAATCCAGGGAAGTTGATTTGGAAAAGAAATAGAATCACAAGCTGTGTGTAACTTTGGAAAAGGTTCTTATATGTCTGGATAACAGCAATTTAGGCACATCAAGTAAAACAGGTTCTTCTACTTCTTATCATTTCTACATGTTCTGCTGAGACAACTACAGTCAATAAATAATGAGGCTATTGCTTGGCTTCATGGATTTGCATTTGCTAAATAAATAATTAAAACAATTATGGGAATGATATTAGAAATGCAAACACTGAAAGTGGCAAATTGGATAAAACATTATACTACTTATTCACAAACAAAAGAAAAATTCCATATCAGGATAAAGCATAAATAAGAAAGAGAACAAAGTAGGAAATGCTGTCACCCACTGTAATCAGTGGTACTTACAGTATCCTAAGGGGTCCGAAGAGAAAAGGCTGGTTTCTTAGATGCCATCTTGCCCTACCTTGCTCCTAAGGAAAAATTGAAAGTTGGTTGACACAAGGTCAGACAGTGATGTGTTTGTCTCCCTTACCTGTGGTTCTGAGGTGCCTTCCTTCCTAATCTGGTCTCACATATTCATGTCCATAAGCTTTTTGACCAGGTATTGATTCCTGCAAGTGAATATAAGTCATGCCAAAAACTTCAGAGGACACCTCTAATTATTTGGTCACTGTTATTAGAAGCAGCACTGATGGTTACCAGGGCAATTTGCAGTTTTATTTCAGCAGTGATCAGTCAACTATTTCTCTAAATTGGGGTCTCTTGCCTAATCAGCTTGCATTTTGTTCTACTTTTCCTAACTAAAAATGATATACTGGTACCATATTTACTTAAAATCCAAGATGAGTCTTTTTCCCCCCTGTTCAATGGCAGGGAGGAGGCTCATCTTGGATTGCGGGGTGGGGGCAGACAGCTGCTGTGACTAACTGTAGCTCCAGCCCCTATCCAGGTGTCTGATCCAGGGGTCAGAGCTGCAGCTGTCACCTGCTCTACTGGCTCTGCCTTATGCTGCCTCTATTTTCCCCCTCTCCTTCATCACTTACCCTCAGTTCTGGTTCTGTCCCTACACTCACCCAGCATCAGTGGTGGCAGCAGCTCTGGCACCAGCTTTAAGTCTAACATGGAGCCAGGGCCACAGCTGATGTCCAACGAGGGTTAATCACAGGGACCCACAGACGAAAGTTATTTTGAAATACTTTATTTTATTCTCTCTCTCTCTCTCTCTCTCTCTCTCTGTAGGGATGGCAAACTACACAGAGGTGAATGAATTCATCCTTTTGGGCCTGACCGGTCTGTGGGGGCTTCAAGGCTTCCTGTTTGTTCTTTTCTTGATACTCTACATGATCAGTCTTCTGGGAAATGGTGCCATTGTGACTGTTGTGGTGAATGAGCCACAACTTCAGGCTCCTATGTACTTCTTCCTAGGAAGCCTCTCCTGCTTGGATCTTCTATTCTACAGTTACCGTGCCTAAGATGCTGGCTGGCTTCCTCTCAGGGAACCAGGCCATATCCTTTGCAGGCTGCCTGGCCCTGCTTCACTTCTTCCACTTCCTGGGCACCAGTGAGGCCATGCTGCTGGCTGTCATGGCCTATGACTGCTATGTGGCCATCTGCAAACCACTGCGGTACACAGTGGTTATGAACAAATGGTTCTGCCTGCTGCTGGTAGTCATCACCTGGGCCACTGGTCATCACCTGGGCCCTGATGCATTTGGTCATGACCTCCCAGCTGCACTTCTGTGGCCCCAACAATGTCCATCAATTCTGTGACATAAAGCCTCTACTTTATATAGTATGGAAAGAGTGTCTAGTATCTACTAGAAAGCAGAATAAAGCAGGCACTTTTTCAATAAGCAAGATATGCAACTGGAGATGGAGAAATTTATCAAAAAGTATAGTTTTCTTTATGCTTATCTGGGGAACAATATTTGGAGGTAAATTTAAATTAGTATTCCCAAAGAAAAAATATGTTAAAACAGAGTTGAGTTTGATAGCACAAAAGAACAACTCAAAGTACACAAGAATGTGTGCGCGTGTGTGCGCGCGTGCGTGGGGGGAGAGGGGGCATGTTCCAAAAAAACAAGAGTGGGGTGTGCCTGTGTGTATTTCCCCCATCTTTCTCTACCTTTTTTGTTTTCCTAATTTCCAGCTACTTTACTTTTTTCATAGACTGCCACTTTTCTACCTTGGAGAACTTACTAGTACAGGAGAGTCTCCCTTGCTTACCTTTAGCATTCCTTCACCCATTTTCCTCCCTGCCCCACCACTCCCTTCTCTATCCATTGTCTTCCTAATTTCCAACTATTTATATTCTCAATGACCTCCTGTCACACTTTTAGCTTCTTTCATTCCTTGAAGATCTCAGAACAACTATGGAGTCTTCTTACCCCTGAAGAAGGGTGTTTGTACCTGAAATCTTGCAATGAACTTTGTTCCAACTACTCAGTTGATCTAATAAAAGATATCACATCTACCCAAAGAACCTTACCTTCCAAAAAAAATGTTGCAAAAATTAGAAATTGAAATCTTCATTGTGGATAGGTCATGCCTGATCAGCCATATTTCCTTCTATGACTAGGTGATGCATCACCTGGACAAAGAAGAGGTTGGTATCAGATTTAGATTACAGAACAGCCTTTAACTTGATCTCCCATACTGTCCTCATTGTAAAATTGGGAAACTGTGGCCTCCATGACCTTACAGCCCAATGGCTGGGGATCTGGCTCTGTGGTCAGACTCAGAAAGTGATAGTCAATGAAACTAAGTCAGCATTACACATGGCGACCAGTAGCATCCCCCAGGGCTCATTATTTGGACCAGTACTCTTTAACATATTCATAAATGATCTGGATTCAGGTGCCAGAAGTGGACTGGCTAAGTTCATACACAATAGCAAATTAGGGGTAAGTGCGGTCACAATAGAGGATAGGCTGGAAATTCAGGCCAACCTGGATAGGCTCACAAGATGAAGTGCTATGCTTACTAGCACCACAGTTAAAAGAGACTTGGGGTTATTATTGACCACGGGATGAACATGAGCCACCAATGCAATGCCACAGCTGGCAAAGCAAATAAAACTCTGGCTTGCATCTACCGATGCATCTCAAGCAAGACCCACAAAGTCTTCCTTCTGCTTTACTCAGTCTGGTGATGCCACAGCTGGAGTACTGCATCCAATTCTGGGCTCCATACTTTAGAAAGGATGTGGAGAAGTTTGAGAGAGTTCAGAGGAGAGCCATGCACATGATTAGAGGTTAAGAAATCAGGTCTCATGAGAAGAGGCTGAGAGGCATGGGTCTCTTCAGCTTGGAGAAGCAAAGGCTCCAGGGTGACTTGGTGGCTGCTTATAAGTATATTAGGGGGGTATGTGCACCAGGAACTGGGAGAACATCGGTTCACGAGGGCACTCCAAGAGAAGACAAGGTCACAAATTTCTGGAAGACCATTTTAGACTGGACATAAGGAAAAACTTCTTTACTGTCCGAGCCTCCAGAGTCTGGAATAGACTCTCCCCAAAAGTGATGCAAGCACCTACTCTGGATACCTTTAAGAAACACTTGGATGCTTATTTTGCTGGGGTGATCTGACCCCAGCTAACTTCCTGCCCCATGGTCCAGGGTAGGGCTGTGTGAGGCTATGGACAGAGCTTCAGATCCAACAAAGCTTTGGAAACTTCAGGGTCCAAAGCAGCATATCCAGGTCAAAGCGCTGACCTTGTTAGGTGTCCCGGAGTGCTTTGGAGCTGCCTCAGAGCCACCTTGGAGATCTGGCCATAGAGTATAAGGAGGAAACAATAAAATATCTATAACTTTGTTTTTTTTGTCCAATTTGGATGACATTTTCTGGGGTTGTAGAATCTGCAAAGAGGATGAAGCTTTACAAGTTACAAGAAGATCAGTGCAGGGGTTTGGGGGGAACAACACCCCAAATTCTTGAAAGCAAAACTCATGTCACATCTAGGCGTTACAACATAGCAGGGTGAAATCTGCAGGGTAGCTCTTACTGAGGCCACAAAGGCTGCCAAGTTTCAAGAAGATTGGCGCGGGGGTTGGGTGGGGACTTCACCTCAAGCTGCGGAGAAGAAAAACTGGTGCAATGGGTGCTTGTGGGACTGACTGTGTCTGTCTTGGGGCGGGGAGGGGAAACACTACTTCAGGCCTGGCTGCTAGGTTGCTGTGTTCCCAGTTACCCATCAATCAATCATTATTCACTCAGAGACTAGCTCAATACACTGGACCTAGCTTCTACATAATGACTTAACGAGCATCAGTTAGCACATATAAAACCAGGCTAAGGAGAGGAAAGAATCAATACAGACAATCAACTGCCCCCAAGACAGACACAGTCTTGGCACAAGTTTTGCCTGTCAGCAGCTCGGGGTGCAGGGCCCGAGAACCCCCTGCACCCATCTCCTCCACAGCTGGCAGACATCACAGCAGGGGCCACCATCCCTGCAGCTGTCACCCCACTGTGCCTGAACACATGCAGTGTCACCCATGGCATGAGTTTTGCTTGTCCACAGCTTGAGGTACAGTTCCCCCCAAACCTCTGCACTTATCTTCTTGAAACTTGGCAGGCTTTGTGGCCTCAGTAAGAGCTACCAGCCCTGTAGTTTTGACCCCCCTGTGTTGTAACATATAGACATGGCAGGAGCTTTGCTTTCAAGCATTTGGGGCACAGTTTCCCCCAAACCACTTTACCAATCTCCTTGAAACCTGGCAGGCTTTGTGGCCTCAGTAGGGGCTACCACTCCTGCAGTTTTTACCCCGCTACAGTGTGACACACAGCTGGGACACAAGTTTGGCTTTCAAGAATTTGGGATACAGTTGTCCCCAAACCCTTAAACTGATCTTGAAATGTGGCAAGTTTCATGCCCTCAGCAGAGCCTACCATCTCTGTTTTATCCAAATCAGACAAGAAACAGCAAAGTTATAGATATTTCATTGATTCCCCATTGTACCCTATGGCCAGATCACCGAGGCGGCTCTGAAGCTTTGGCCAAATCAAGGCGGAAACCCAGTCCCAAGCTCCGGATTGGATCCCAGCTATCTGAAGCGGCTGGATCCAAAGCCAGAATGGATCGCTGCTGACTTGCACAGGCGTAGGCAGGGGGCTGAACCCAATGATTTCACAAGGTCCCTTCCAGCCCTAATGTTTATGAAATCTATGAAATGTCAAGATAATAATAGCAAATATAGTGGTCAGGCATCCAAGCAATCATAACTCTATCCTGTAACAGAAGCTTTCAACTTCCCGTACAGTTAAAATGCATTGAAATACTTTAAAAGTGAATAGGTATTTATTTATTAGATGTACTGATCATTTTAACCAATTATTCTTAATTGATTTTTTCTCTGTAGAAATTGCATGTCTCATTTGTAATGACAGATGGAAAATAAAATAAATTGGCAAAAGGGGTTTTAGTATTTGCAAACACTGCTTAATGTGACATACTTTTATACCTATGCAGTTTCCTTTTTTTCCATCCAGTTTGTCTGTCATTGGAAGACTGGCTTAAGACAAGTTTAGACTGTTTTGAGCCTTTCATAAAGCTTGTTTTCTCCTGATTGTTTGCTCCTTTCCCAGTACCCTCCAACAGCATGATTTCAAACATCTAAGCAACTTCAAAGTGCTTTTCCAGCATTTTATTCAATATAGCTGAGATTCCCAAAGGAAAACAAAGAGAGTTAGATATACAGTGTCTTATGAGTATTATAAATGAGTATTATAAATCCTCATTCCTGTAATGGGATAAATGCAAGCAGACACCTGAATTCCTCCACAAAACTTTTTTAATAGATGGGACAATTTTCAGGCACAGGATTTGAATTTTACTGTTAGCACTCATGCTTACCGGTTGCCTTTTTCTTCCTTTTTTTTTTTGGTTTTAATTCCACACTTGTCAGTGTAGCAGTCAAACACTTGCCAAAAGAAACTGGGTGTCCCATTCCTACTTCCATTACTTGGGAATTGCTTTGTCTATCAAATCTGAAGCAAGACTTAGCTGTGGAGATATGGAGCACGGGCTTCTAAGGCAGTCAACAGGAATCACTGAATGGGATATGTATATCAGAAATTCTGCTTCACTCTGAGAGTCATGGTCATGAATGAGACTGGGTTTTGAAGTCTAAAATCCTACCTCAGTTCAGGTGCCTTTACATTACTACCTGAAGTCCTAGACAGAACTGTATTTTTACATAAAGCCATTGACCATCCATGGTAAAAAAAAACTCTTAGGTTGCCTCTTGGCAGAAGTCCCATCACTCCCTCAGAAGCTCCCTATGTATCAGGACTGAGGCCAAGCCTATGCCTATGCCCTTCAGTACATTCAGAACACTGTTAGGTTAAAGGTCACAAGTATATAAAATCTACCCGTATCTAAACTTGTGCCTTTGAAGCACTCAACAAGTGTTCTGATTTGAGTAACTCTTGCATACATTTAAAGTGGTGCTGCTTTTTCATCCTGAGAAACTTTCAAACTAGGCCTCCCACTTCCCATGAGATTTTATTACGGGACAAGAGAAGACTTGATATGATAATCCTCTATCCCCTTGTCTGAAGCTGGACCGCTGTGCAGCAAAAAATGCACGAGTTGTTGAGAACAAGTAACTGTAACATGCCTCTGCAGTCCAGTGAATGGGGCAGGTGTTCATTTGGGAAGGAGGCATGCTGAGTTCTGCTTTCTGCTTTTAGGTTCAGGTCTGAACCCAGTCCAAAACTCACAACTCTCCCTCCAGCCATGAAAGTATTATTATTACTTTTTTAAAAAGTTGTTCTCTTTCTCCCTTGCTTATACAATTCTTCAAGCATTTTGCATATAAGAAAGCTATTGAAAGAGGCAGGACATGGAAGTATGCAAAAGAGGGCAGAGCCTATCCTTCTGTTGTTCATCGGTTTTATCCAGTATATATATAACATTAAAAAAGAAAAAATACTCAGAGCACAGGCTGAGAAATTCTCCCTTTCAGAGGAGCATCCCTCTTGTTGGACATTAGTTTTTTTCACCCTCTGAGCCCCAAGACAGGCACAGTTGCATAAGCACCCATGTTACGAGTTTTGCCTGTCAGCAGCTAGAGGTGCATGGACCCAAAACCCCCTGCACCAATCTCCTTGACAGCTGGCAGACTTTATGGCTGCAGCAGGGCCTAGCAGCTAGGTCTGCAGTAGTTTTTCCTGCTCTGTGTCCCAAAACAGACACAGCTGTACAAACATCCATGACATGAATTTTGCCTGTCAGCAGCCAGAGGTGCAGGGCCCCAGAACCCAGAC
>JAGPOW010003272.1:9436-21012 GCA_030014935.1 Caiman crocodilus
GAAGGAGACGCCTTATCTCTCCTGCTGCTGGGAGCAGATGCCCATAGAGAGAACAGGGGGTGCCCACAAAGGTGCCCAGAGGGAGGCAGGGCTTGAGGTCCGTGTCTAGGGCTGGAAGCTGCAGCCAAGTGGGTTTAGGTTGGATCTGGGGACACACTTCACTGCCCAAGCAGGGTGGCCGCAGGGAGACGCCAGGGCTGGGAGACGCTGCAGCATGGGAGGGTGCAAGGCGAGGCTGGATGGGTGCTGGGTGAGATGGTCGAGGTGCAGCGATGCCCGCGCTCTGCTGGGGGGTGTCCCAGGCTGCTGAGCTGTGCTGGTTGCACCCCCCACCATTGCTGCTCCATGTATCAGGGGGTTGAAGCCCCCACAGAGGCATTGAGTGCTGGCTGCAGCCCAAGCTGGGGCTGTGCCAGAGCTCTTGCTGGGACTCAGCTCCGCAGGGCCCTGGCTACAGGGGGCAGGCAGGGATTTGCCCCCTGCTCAGCCTGGCTCAACTGAGGGGATTTCCCCTTCCCCTGTAGCGGGGACACGGCCTGGGTCTGGGCTCTCTCCAGCGCCCACCACCTCCCCTGGCATTAGCAGGACGTTGGTGGCTGCGGCCCCCCTGTATCCTGAGGGTGAGGCGATGCCCAGGGCTGTGTCGGGGGTGACGGTGTCGTGCGGCTCTGAGGTCGCACACGGGGTTTGTCTGGGTGTGTTCGGATTGGGCTGATCCTGCCTCGGGCTGGATGCGACCTGCAGCTCCCTGCCAGCCCGCGGCTCCAGGACTCTGGTCACCTCCGTGGAGGAGCCCGACTTGCACAGTCAGGGCAGAGGATGGGTCACCAGCCAGCCAACACTAGGCTCTGCTCTCCCGCCACCTCCACGTCAGAGCCAGCTGGGCCTCATTCACAGCCCGTCCCCCCCTTTAATGGGAGGGGGTCAGAGCAGTGCCTGGCAAGGCGGGAGGCAGCTGTGCAGCATAGGGGACACTGGGTGTCATCAGTGCACTGTCTTGAGCCAGCAACCGGACATCCAGAGCCAGCTGCAGCCCCAGAACCCATCACCTGCAGCTGTGACTGTCCCCCTTGCTGGGGGTAAGAGCTTGCCCCAGGGAGGACAACACCGATGGGGCCCTTTGGTCTTACCCTGAGGCAAGCCTGCAAAGTGGCTGAGGGCCTGGGGTTGGCCTGGCTCCGCTCCCTGCCTGGCCAGGGCCTCAGTGGTGCCTTCCCCTGGGGAGAACTCCCACTTGTCCGTCCCCCCGAGCTGAAACCCGAAGAGAGATAAGGCCTGAAAGAAGTGCCCCCATCGCCTTGTCTTTCCTCTGGACTGCTTATTTCGAGGTCCCGGATGTGAAGCTAGGGAAATCCCTCACCCAGCGGGGTTTGACCTGCCCCAGCCAGGCACGTGCATGTGGTGCCCGGTTCCCCTCTCTGTCCAGGCTCTCCCCTTCCCGCTCCAGGCAGCCCAGGCTTACCTTGAACTTGTAGCTCACAGCTGGAGGCTCGTGGGGCCTTCCCAGCCCAGAGGAGCTCACTGATTTCTAGAAAGAGGGAGGAGGTTGCAGTGAGTGGAGCAGAGGGAGAAGCACAGGAGTGCGGGTCTTGCTTGCCTCAGCTGGGCTAGCAGCAGCCGCTGCAGCTGCCCGGTGACTCTTGGACAAGTTTCAGGGGGCCGGCCAGCTCGGAGCGGCTGCCCAGCCCCTGCCAGAGCTGACGCTCTGGTCACACAGATGCATCCTTACTGGTGCTGGTAGCTCTGGCCCACCCTGGGCTTCCAGGTCCCTCTCGGTGATGGTGAACTCCACCGCCTGCCGTGCTCTCTCCGCTTCCCATGCCTGCAATGCTGCCTCGTAGGTGGCCAGTGCCTGCTGCGAGAAAACCTGTGGGAACAATGCAGGGGGCTAAGGAGCAAGGAGGGGCTGAGGTACCCATGCCATATGGCATGAGATGTGGCACAGCATCTGGGCGACTTCCTCCAGCCCTGTCCTGAGCTAGCGGGTACCGGATGATGACAAGGGGGTGAGGAGGAGGATATCAAACTCCCTCCTGCCATGGGGATCCCTCTGGCATCCCGGCCCAGAAACTGACCTCAGCAGAGCCCTCGTTCCACAGTCATCCCGTGAGGACTGCAGACGTGGACATCACCACGCACGGTCAGACCCTACTACAGCTCAGGTCAGGCAGGGATTTACCCCTGCTCAGCCTGGCTCCTCTGGGGGGATTTCCCCTCTCCCTGCAGTGGGGGCACGGCCTGGATCTGGGCTCTCTCCAGCACCCACCAACCCCCCTGGTAGCAGCAGGACTTTGGCAGCTGCAGCCCCCTGCTTCCCTGGGGCAGGGGCAATGGTGTTGTGTGGCTCCAAGATCACACATGGGTTTGTCTGAGCTGGTTTGGATGGAACTAATCCTGCCTCAGGCAGTATGTGACCCCACAGCTCTCTGCCAGCCCCACTTCTTTGGGATTTTTCTTTCCTCTTCCCTCCCCTCCATCCCTCCCTCCCTTCTCCGGCTTTCCCAGCCCTTCCTTCCTCTCAGCCTTGAGCCAGCCCTAGCCCCTCCCGCACCTCACCTCGCACACCAGGTCCACAGTATAGAAAGCGGCGGTGCCCAACGCCTGCAGTGTGAGGATGCAGGGGACGCTGTCCCCGGGCAGCACGCTCCCTCTCTCTGGTGAGATCTTCAGCAGCTGCAAGCAGAGAGGAATCAGACCCTGCCTGGTACCCAGGGCACCTCTGCTGGTTCGGGGTACTCCTGTGAGCTGTCAAGCATGTGCCCTCCCGTGAGGACTAACAGGGTTCCCCATGTGCAGGATGACAAGAGCCAGGCTTGCCCATTGCCACACCACTCCAGCTCCAGGCTGATGCGACTCTAGTGAATTCAGACCTTCAACCTTCCCCCATCTGGCTTCTTCCAAGAGCTGGCGTCTACCCCATGCCCCCGACCTTCCCCTCAGGTTTCTAACCACTTCTCTTGTCTGCTTGTGCCAACACAACCCTGCTCAGACTGCTGGCTCTCCCAGCGTCCAGGCACAGCTAGGCTTGGACAGGGCTGATCCTGCTGCAGGCAGGGGTCAGATTAGACGTGACCTCCGGACGTCCCTTCCAGGTCAGCTCCTCTATGATTTCAGCTGACAGGGGCAGTCAAAGTCCAGGGCCATGCCTGGCTGGAAGAGAACGACAGAGTTGGGTCAGGTGGCTGCAGGAGAGGGAGGAAGACTCACCGCACTGTTGTGACCTGTGCCGACGTGCCAGGTGAAGCTGAGGGGCTGGTCCTCGGAGGGGTTGTTGAGGAAGAAGAGCCGGCTGGTCTTGCTGTAGACTGGGATGTTCCCAAGGCAAATCCTGGACTGGGACAAGAAGGCTGCCTGGGGGGAAGACACCGGGTGTGAGCTGTTGCCTTGCTCCGGCCACACTTTCCTACTGGTGGTGGGCAGCACAGCTGGCAGCATCTGCTTGCCCCATTCAGTTGAGGCCATTTGAGGCTGGATGCCCATTCTGGCCTCTGCAGGGGTGGGCACCAGCTATGGCAGCTGCTTCTCCCCCTGCCTTACCCAGGCTGGAAATGATGCCCCTTTCCAGGCTGGGCTGTGGCCTCAAGGAGTGACTGGGGAGGCCAAGGTCCCTCCAGAGCTGACAACAGCCCATCCTGGCCCACTCCAGTGAGTGCTGGAAAGGCCCAGACTCAAATGGGCTGAGCCTTGGGGAGTCTTTGCTGGTGCTAGGAGCCCCCTGGCTTAAGGGAAAACTCAGAGCAAGAGCACCAAATTCAGCTGACTGTTAACACTCAGCAGGAAGGAGCTACACAACCCCGTCAAGGACACTAGAGGCCTTGGAGGGAATAAGCAGACTTTGATGAGCAGATGGCTTCCCCTGCCTGCAGCCTGGTTCATCCTGCTCCAGGCACCAGCACCTTTTGCTGTGCTGGGATGGCTTAGTCATTGCTGAGTGCACCGAACCCTCTGGCAGTGGCAGCGAACTGCCCGCCCTCGCCCCCCAAGCCAGGCTGGGGGCTCTCTGTGTCTCTGAGCAATGGGCCACATTGCTGTGCATGGGACTGGGGGGTAGTGTGAGGAATGGGTCACACGGAGCTGCATTGGAAGGGGGATGGGGGGGCAGGTTTGGATGTGGCCAGGCTGGAGGGGACCCCAGAGGGCCTGGCCAGCCTGGTCAAGACCAAGTTCAGCAGGCAACTCTTGGAAGAACCAAGCAGCTGGCAGGGGATTCCTGCTCCTGCCTGCATGAATCATAGGTAAGTTGTGTTGGAAGGGACCTTGAGGTCACCTAGATGCCTGTGTGCAGATGGAGCAGGGCCTGCTGTGCTGCCCCAGGTACGGATAACCCGACTGTGACTGGGAGGGAAGTGCAGCTTCTCTCTAATCAAGCAATGGCTGGGGAAAGAGCTGGCTAAGGGAGATGCTGGCATGAAGCTCAGCTACGAGAGGCCCAGGCAGAAATCCAGCCAACTTCAGGGAGGAAAAGGGCCCTGTCACCAAGTGAGTCCGCTACAAAGGGGCTGAGCACCAATCCCCTCCATAGGAGGGGCCCACCTCCTCCCACCCATGCTGGGGCCCTGGAGCTGGTCCTGCTGCCCCTGGCATTCACCTGCCCAGGCAGGGTGAGCTTGGAGAAGCCTGGGGTCACCGAGGGAGACAACACGGTGTGGAACCGGGCAGTGTCACCCATGATATGTGGGTCGTAGCCGATGCCCTGGAAGGTGACCAGTGCTGACTCCCCACCAGCCACGTGGATGGAGACATCGACCTGCACGGGAGAGACAAGGAGGGTAGATCCAGGGCATGACCCAAGGGGCTCGGTGACAAGGGCTCAGGTCTGGAGCTACCTCTGCAGGAATGAGCTGTCTGCTCTGCTGGGCCCTGAGAGTCTCAAGGTGTCAAGTGCCCACAGGCCCCAGCTGCGATGTATGCACCACGGGTCTGTCATGCTGCTCAGGCCCAAGGGGTCTGGCACTGACTCTCCCTCCCTCTCTCCTCCTGTCCTGGTCATGGGCATGTGCACGGGTGTGACAGGAGGGAAGGCCGGGGGTTTGGATTCAAGGTGCCATTCTGATGGTCACAGATGGGTGTGACCTGGCTTGGCACTGACCTAGAGACCCACCCCAAAGGGTGAGGGATGACCCATGGCCCTGGGTTCTCCCAGGCCCTGGCTCTGGCCCCTTTGCTGACCATGCCAGGAAGCAGGACAGTTAAACCCATTGCTGCAGGAGCTACGTGATCCAGGCACACCTCTGTGGGCAGCCAGGAGAGTCCTGTCTGCCAACACCATCCAGGACCCAGCCATGGGGACTCATCTCCTGAGCTGCCTACTCTGCTCTCCAGCAAGGCTGGGCATGGGCATTAAACACAGCTAAGCCTTCCAGCTGAGAGGCACAGGCCAATGATCATGCCCCATAAGGAGACCCCAGGAAAGAACAATGCTCACAGGTTGTGACTCAGTTTCCCTGACAGTTCTCTGGGAGAAATGGATGGGAATACAGGTATTTGAACCTGAACTGTACTATACTCCTCCACACCAAGCAGAGAGGTGGGAGTCTGGAACATGCCTCAGCCATGAAGACAGAGATGTCACCTCCCCAGCGGGGATGTCTGAGTATTCTCTGCTGGATGTAGCTGCTCTAGGACATGTTGCCCAGCTGCTAATATCCCAGTAAACCAGGGTCTAATCTGGAGGAACTTGCTTGGGATTCTCTTGTACAATAAAAGCCTCCAGAGTCATCCTGGTGTAACACCAAATTATCCTGGGGATGTGGGCTGATGGGGACTGAGGGCCACAGCACAGCATGCCGGAAGGAGCAGCAGCGATTCTAGCAGGTGACCCCGGGGTAGACACAATGAAGAAGTGATTTGGAATAAATCTGGAATTTAAAAGCAAGGATGAGCGGCTGCAGATGAGGTCTCTGCTTGGCAGAGCTCAGTGGGAAAGGAGCAGACCAAGAAGCAGAGAGGAAAGAAACCCAGAAGTGTAACAACGACTGCTGTCAGAGCCTGGAGGGGCCAGAGGACCAGACATGGGACGTGGGGTTAGGGGGTGCTGGGGGTGGAAAGTCAGCCTATGTCTCTATGGCTAGCTGAGGGGATTAGAGCTCCCTTTTAAATGGGAGACTTGTTATTTGCCAAGTTGGATTTGTTAATACATTAAATAAAAAGAAGAGGTGGGAGAGCAGGATCTGGCGGACACCTCCAGAATAAAGCTGGGCAGGGGAGCATGGGGTCTTGAGATGGAGGAAAATGTGGAGAAGCCAAGACCTGAGGCAGGGCCCTTCCTCCAGGGCGGGAGGGAAGCTTGCATTGTAGAAGGGTGGAAGCTCCCATTCACCTGCCCCCATCGCAGCCTACACCAGCTTGCTCTGGGCTCTCTAACCTCAGTACCACACCTGTGGGATGACTCCTCCCCTGGGATTTTGGGGTGGGGGCAGCAGCTTTTATTAGACCACGTTAGACAAGTTCGTGAATGCAAGTGGTTCTTCCATAGGTCCAACCTGTCTGCACATCAGGGAGGGGGGAACCCAGTGAAAGATGGCTGGCTAACGAGGTCCAGCCTGCCGTGAACAGGAAGAGGGTCTGACTCAGCCTGGCTGAGGATTACAAGACCTGGTCAAGGAAGTGGAAGCATCGACAGCGTCCGGTAGCAGGCAGAGATGAGGGCCCTTGTACAGCAAATCAGAAAGTGCGCCAGTGGGCTGGCTGATGGCTTTTGGGAAGGAACTGCTTGGGCAGCCAGCTGGCCAGGCTCTCCTTTCCCCAGCATAGGTTGCAACAAACCTGTTATCTGAGAAGACTAGTTGAGTTGGAGAAATGAGTCCTGACTGCCTGGTGAGTCAGTCCTGTGGTTTACAAGGTAACTAGGGAGACTGGTGGGGTCCTGCTCAGTTATGATGGCAGCGCCAAGGGCGGCCCCGTGGCCCATCACTCAGCTGTGCACTGGGTAACCCTACCGAGTACGTCCTGGCCTCCAGCGGGGAGAAGACCCATTCAATGTGCCCCATCGTGCCGGGGCCGATCTGCCCCTTGGGATTCAGGCAGACGAATACGGGATGCTGGAAGTTCTCTTCGCAGATCCTTTGCATAGGCTCAGGTGGGATCTCGTAGCACACGGGCAAGGAGCCCCCATTGTAGAGCTCATAAACCTGAAGGTGACATGCAAAGGGTGCTGGTCACGGCCTTGGGGAGAGGCCGGTTCAGCCCCATGGGATCCAATGGAGAAAAAGGTGAGGCGGGGGAGAGAGGTGGCCACTCTGGTGTCGTGGTGGCCAAGGTCATAGAGGGTGACAGCACGGTACAGTGTGTTGTCACCTGGCCATTGAGCTTCCCCAGTGGGGCCCATAAACCCCAGGCTGGTCTACACTAGGCCGCTTGGGCAACTTCATCCAAAAAGACTAAAGGGGCAACTCTAGACAGCACCAAGCAGCCACGTTCTGAGCCCAAGGAGTCAAAGTTCAAGGCAGCCTAACCCACCTCCAGAATCAGTCCTGGAGCCACGGGGCTGGCAGGGACCCCAGAGGTCACATCCAGTCCCAGCCCTGCCCGAGGCAGGATCAGCCGTGTCCAAACCAGGCCAGACAAACCATCATCTCAATTCTGACACAGCAGGCATCACACCCGACCCTGTCCCAGGGAAAGCAGGGGGAACGGAGCCACCAAGCTCCTGCTTCTATGAAACGTTGTCAATAGATGGCCCAGAAACCCCAGGCAGAGGCTGTGTCCCTGACACAGTGAAAGTCAAAACCCCTCATCCCCAGAACAATCTCACCAGGGTTGAGGGGGAAATTCCTTCCTGATCTCAAATATGGGGTTGGTCTGACCCTAAGTGGAGGGACAAGACCCCCTAGCCAGGACCCCCCAGCTTTGGTCCCAGCAAGGAGGATTGGTGCAGCTCAGCCTGGGGTGCAGCCAACCCCCAAGGCTAGACAAGAGGTTTGTCTGGGGTGGTTTGCACAGAGATGATGCTGTTTCAGGCAGGGAGGAGACTAGATGTGACCTCTGGAGGTCCCTGCCAACCCCACGGCTCTAGGATTCAATGATTCCTGTCCAACCCCCCTGGACAAACCCCGTGAGCAACCTTGGAGCCACACAACACAGTCTCCCTGACACAGCCCTCAGCATCTCCTCCACCTCAGCCCCCGGGAAAGCAGGGGGGCCACAGCCACCAACGTCCTGCTGCTGCCAGGGGGGTTGGTGGGCGCTGGAGAGAGCCCAGGCCCAGGCTGTGCCCCCACCGCAGAGGGAGGGGAAACCCCCCCGGCTCGGCCAGGCTGAGCAGGGGGCAAATCCCTGCCTGCCAGACAGTGTGAGTGGTGGGGCAAGAGCTTGCAGCCAGGGCAGGACCCTGTGGGGCTGAGTCCCAGCAGGAGCACTGACACCTCCCCAGCCTGGGCTGCAGCTAACACCCAGCGCCTCTGGAGGGGCTTCAACCCCCTGATCCTGCTGGGGGGGGGCAATCAGCACCTCCTCAGCCTGGGACTCCCATGCAGAGCACAGGCATCGCTGTGCCTCGACCCTCCCGCCCAGCGCCTGTCCAGCCTCTCCTGGGACCCTCCCATGCTGGCTCACCTACGGCTCTGGCTCTATGACATCAGGCTGAACATCAAGAGCTGCAGTCTGAAGGAGCAAGTCACACGGGGATTTAATGTGGCTTTTTTAGTCCACTTGGAAGACCTAATTAGGAATCATTTCCTCAAACATCCCAGGTAGATGATCCTGCATGCATGGCCAGCAGGACCGTGGGGCAGAGCCAACAAGGGGAGCTAGTGCTGTAGGGAACAGGCAGCCTGGTCCGGCAGGATTCATGCAGAGTCAGAGCCTGGCAAAACCTGGCCAGAGCAGGAAGGGGCCACGCAGCCCCTCGCCATCCCAACACGCCCTGCCCTGGGCCCTCCCCTGCTGCCCTCACAGGACCATTGCCAGACAGCCGTGGAGCCCTTCAAGCCTCAACCTCCCTGGCCAGCAGCGTGGGTTCCCCTGCTGACCTGCTTGGGGGGGCTGGGGCTGCCAATGGCGACAGGGGTGAAGACATGCCTGGTGGTGGTGATGTGGAGATAGGGCTGCCCACACTGCACCGTCATGCCAACGAAGTTCAGCTGCAGCAAAGGCAGGGGAGAGGGAACCGTCAGCTTCCAGTGGAGAAGCGCCTGGACTAACATGCATGTAACCCCCAAAGTGCGTCCGAGACCCCCCCCAGCAGGCTGGGGCCGAGAGGGAACCCAAAGGAAACCCAAGCCTTGGCCTGACCTCCACCTGTCAGCAGCCTCTCTGCAGGTCCAAGAGCACCAGGCCAAGGGCTTTGTTGGGGAGCACAGCTACGCCCCTGCTTGCAGCTCAAGATGGACTGGCAGCTGCTGCAGCCATGGAAGGAAAGGAGAAGGGAGCTGGGAGCACAGGGGGCAGGAGGGGTGAGGCCAGGGTGGGGATCCAGAGCAGCAGGCGCTTGTAGGGGATGCTTGCTCCAGGGACGGAGAGGGGCATGGGTAGAGGGTAGATGGCGCAGATCCCTGCCTCAGTGGGCAACAGAAGAGGTGGCCAGGGACGAGGTTCGTAGAAGAAGGGGCAAGTGCAAGGCGGATCTAGAACCCCAGGGGGGCAGTTCTGGGCTGGAACTGGAAAGGAGTGGGGCAGTGGGTCATCATTGGAGGCTGCTGGGCTCTAGCACGTAGCCCAACACAGGACAGGCCCATGGAGCCCCTTCTCAACCTAGGACATTGCCTTAACAGTCACAGGGGTGCCCCTCATGGGGGTCAAGCCCCTTCATTACAGCTCCCTGTGCCAGAGCACATGGCAAGGGCAGTGCCACGTGGCTGCTGTGGAAAGCACCTGCTTGGGACTTGGCTCGCTGCCCTGCCCGCGCTGGCCTAGGGGCTCGCTGCTCTGCCCGGGCTGGCTGCCTTACCAGAACCTCACGCCCATGGGAGACCTTCAGCAGGACCGGGAGGCAATCTGTGCCGAGGAAGTCATGCCTGGAGAGGCCGGGAAACCGGTGGGGTCAGACAGTGAGCAGAGAGCACTAGAAACTCACACATGGCAGACAGCCACTGCCTTGCTACGGAGTGGCTGCTGCATGAGGACCCGGAAGTGGGGTCAGGGGTGCTGAGCCAGAAACCCCAATGCACCAGCCCAGCCCTCAGCAGTCTGCCTGCGTGAAGGCAGCAGAGATGCAGGGCCTCTGGGGACTGGGCACTGGAGGACAGAGCGTGTTCACAACCCACATGGGGCGGGGAATCCCCATGGCACAGGACGGCCATGACTCTGCTCCACGTTCAAAGCAGAGGTGGAAGCACAGAGCTGGAGGGCACCAGCCCCCGCACTACCCCTGGCTGGCTGGGGCAGGCCACGTTCTTGGAGTACGCTCCTGCAAGCCTCAGTTTACTTCCACCAGGACCAGCTCCCTGGGGGCCTGGCCTGGGACTTGCTCTGAAAGCCTCTATACGGTCATGGCTGGGTATGCGCCATACTAGATGAGTAGCCCCTACCTGTGAATCAGGGCCCTGGTGCTCTGGGGCAGGGGTTAGGGAGGTACCGTCACCTGTGCGTGAGCTGCACGGGTCGCTCCTGCCCAGGGAGGAGATGACCTGCCCGTGGGGACACGTCAAAGAGCTGGTTGTCCTGCACCCTCATGTGGTGCAGCTCACAGGGGCCCAACTCCACATCTTCCGCCCAGTGCTCCATGTCGATCTTCTGGTCCGTGGGGAACAGGAAGGCCCTAGAGGAGCCAGTGAGGCCAGTCAGCTGCAGCAGGGTCCAGAGCCTCCCTGAAGCAAACATACTGGGGCTGACCCACAGCCCGGCTGTGGGGGCCACCGGGACCCTTAGGCATGCCTGCCTGGATCCACACAGACAGACCCTGGAGTCGAGGTTCTGCAGGACCTATGACAGACCCCTCGAAACGAGATGGTCTCCCCAGGACCCACCGCATGGCATAATCCTGCCCCCATCGTGGACACACACCGCAGCCCGTGGAGGTGGTGCCAAGGCCAGGGAGCTGTTGTGGGGCCCCGAAAAGGCCCTGGGTCTCTGCGAGCCACGTACCAGTCAGCAGGCACTGTGCCCTGGTTCTCCAGCATCAGGATGACTGTGGAAGGCGCCGAGTCCAGTGGAGCTGCCCCGAAGTCAAAGTCCAGTAGGAGGGGGGTGTGCACAGGGGGCACGGGGTGTGCGCTGTGTGGGGGGAAATGGGACTGAGATGGGGCAGGCTCCTCCCTCAGGGGCCAGCTGAAGCCAGTGACCCACCTCCCACAGGGGCCAATGCTCCATGCATATGGGCAGGATGCCCCCCTGCCACAGCTCCTCTGTCCATGCCCAGGAGCTGCTACCCGGGACTCCCAACACCCAGCCCAGTCCCAGAGTGGGGAAAAGGGGGGTACATAGCATGCTCAGAACCCCATCTTCTCACTCCCTTTCTGCTCCATGTTTTGGGGGGAGGGTGTAAGGACCCCACCAGAGGTGCTGGCTGCAGCCCATGATGGGGCCGTGCCAATGCTCCTGCTGGGACTCAGCTCCACAGGGTCCTAGCTACAGGCTCTTGCCCCCTGCTCATGCTGCCTTGGGGGCGGCCTGGCAGGGATTTGCCCCCTGGTCAGCCT
>JAGPOW010003274.1:5100-21535 GCA_030014935.1 Caiman crocodilus
CTCGTCTGCCCACTTTTGTAGTCTGTCTAAATCTAGTTGCAGCCTCTCTCTCCCTTCAAGTGTGTCCACCTCGCCCCACATCTTAGTGTCATCAGCAAAGTTGGATAGCGTGCTTTCCACCCCCTCATCCAAGTCGCTGATGAAGATGTTAAACAGTGCGGGCCCGAGGACCGAGCCCTGGGGTACCCCAGTGCTCACATCTTGCCAAGTTGAGTACAACCCGTCCACCACTACTCTCTGGGTGCATCCCACCAGCCAATTTTTTACCCATCCAAATGTGCAGGCATCAATGACATAGTCGCTTAATTTATTGATGAGGATGGGGTGTGAGACAGTATCAAAGGCCTTCTTAAAGTCTAGAAAGACTATGTTCACAGTGACGCCATCATCCAAGGATTTAGTTACTTGGTCGTAAAAGGCAATCAGGTTTGTCAGGCAGGACCTGCCTTTGATGAAGCCATGCTGATTGCCCCAAGTATGATCTCCCCTGCCGGGCCCCACAGATGTGCTCCTTGATGATCCTCTCCAAGAGCTTCCCGAGCACCAAGGTGAGGCTTACAGGCCTATAGTTACTTGGGTCCTCCTTTCTCCCCTTCTTAAAAATAGGGACCACATTAGCCAGTTTCCAATCCCCCAGCACCTGGTCAGATGACCGCAAATGCTCATACAGCTGGGCCAAGGGCTCCGCGATGACCCCTGCCAGCACCCTTAACACCCTTGGGTGGAGGGCATCTGGACCTGCAGATTTAAACATGTCTGCCCTTCCAGAAGATCCCTAACTACATCTGCACTGACTGAAGGCCTGACAGAGCTATCTCTAAGATTGTCCCTACCTCTGGTAGGTGGGATATCTTCATCTCCGTTCAGGAAAACAGAGGCAAAGAAACTGTTAAAAATATCAGCTTTCTTGTCTGGCGTGGTCACAAGATTACCATTTGCGTCTTGCAGGGGCCCTACATTGCCTGGTGCCCTCTTCTTGCTCCCAATGTACTTGGAAAAGGACCATTGTTGTCCTTAATTCTGGGTGCCAGCCTGAGCTCCATCTCTGCCTTGGCCTTCCTAATAGGCCTCCTACACTCCTGGGCAGAGGAGGAGCACTCCTCCTTGTGGATAGCTCCTCCCTGCCACTGGTTGTATGCCTCCTTTTTAGTTCTCAGGTATTGCTGAATGTCCTTGCTGAGCCAAGGGGGTTTCTGAGCACTCTTACCTCCCTTGCTTCTCTCAGGGACTGTTATCCTTTGGGCCTGGAGGATCGCCCCCTTAAGGTATGACCATCCCTCGTGGGCTCCCATCTCCTCTACCTTCTGGGCCGAAGTCAAGGACTTTAGCCTTGCGTTGGATAGTGAAATCCAGCAGGTGATGATCACTATTGCCCAGGCAGTCAAGGACCTGCATTCTCCTCACCAGGTCATCCCCTGTGGCCAGGACCAGGTCCAGCAAGGCATTACCCCTAGTGGGGATGTGCACTTCCCAGGCAAGGTGAAGGTCCTGTAATACAGTCAGGAACTGACTTGAGTGGTTCTGACCCCACTGTCTGCTCCTCCCAGCAAATGTCTCGGTAGTTTAGGTCACCCATGACAGTAACATCCCTTGACCTAACCACCTCCATAAGCTGACTGGAGAATTCCTGGTCCAGCTCTCCCCCCTGGTTGGGTGGTCTGTAGTAGACAACCATTGTAAGGCCCCTTTCACCACACCCCCCTTGTAGTTTGACCCACAGTGTCCCTGCCTGACCCTCCTCTAACCCAAAGCTAATCCTTGATGATGTGAGGTGCTCTTTGACATAGAGCGCAACCCCCCCACCTTTCCTCTCTATCCTGTCTTTTCCATATAGGGTGTACCCCCGAATGCCCACCGCCTAGTCATAGGTAGGGTCCCCCCAGGTTTCTGTGAGCCCTACTAAGTCTGGGTTTTTACTTGCAATCAGGAGGCATAGTTCCTCCTGCTTACACCCCATACTATGAGCATTAGTGTAGAGGCATCTGAGGCCTCCCAGGGTGCTCATGCCTTCCTCCCACTCCCAGGACAGTTGTGGCCCCCTGCTCCTCGGATGTTGATACTTACCTGAGCTTCCCTTTCTCTTATCACCCTGCGTTCTGGTGAAGCATCCTCTCCACTCGAAACAGCCCCTTCCCCCAGCGTACCTAGTTCAAAGCCTGCTGTACAATATCAGCCAACCTAGAGTAAAAGATACGTCTGCTACCAGGGGAGAGGTGAAGCCCATCCCACCCCAGCATGTACTCCTTACAAAAACATGGGTTGTTGTCAAAAAACCCAAAGACTGCCTCATGGCACCAGCTCCAAAGCTGCTGGTTAACCATGTTAATGCAGGCCTTATGATGCCTACCCCATCCACTTACTAGGAGAATGGAGGAAAATACCACCTGAGTGCCCGTCCTCTTCACTTGGTGTCCCAAGGCCTTATAGTCCTTCATGATGTTATCCAGCTTGCCCTTGGATGCATCATTTGTACCAACATGGACCACAATCAGTGGGTAGTAGTCAGAGGTCTTGATGATTTTAGGGATGGTCTCTGTGACATTGTGAATCCTTGTCAGTGCTAAATGTTTCTGCATTTAGTTCTTTTGACTTGAGATGCAGCACCCAACTTGACTGTATGTGGTGGGGAGAGTTGTGGTGGGTTTTGGAGCTAAGAAAAGTTGTCACTCACCATGCCATCTGCTGTGCAGGCTCCATGCTGCAAGAAAGAGAGAGGGAGAATGGACAGTAGCTCAGTGGCTCAAGAGTGAGGTTGTATTCACAACGAATCTTTGTCAGTGCTCCCTGAAATACGGTCCCTAGGGCCTCAGGCCTTGGAATTCAGGCCCCTTTTGGGCTTCTGGATGCTTAGACAATCTTCTCCCAGAGACTTTGAGCTGCTTGGTTCTCATCCAGAGCCCAGTGAAGTCAATGGGAAGACACACCCTCTTTTTTTATATCATTGAAATGTAGAAGTGCCCAGGAGTTGGCCGATACCTTCCCTTCACCTCCCTGATCGTGGCTACTTTGCTCACCATGTCCCTGTTGGAAAAAACATGTTTCCCTGGGGTCTTGCAGTTTAACTTCAACAGGTATCTATCCTGGCTGTGCTTCATCCCTGGGAATGGGAGGGAAAGCACTGTGAATACAACCTCACTCTTGGGCCACTGAGCTACTGCCCATTCTCCCTCTCTCTTTCTTGCAGCGTGGAGCCTGCACAGCAGACGGCACGGTGAGTACAACAACTTCTCTTAGCTCCAAAACCCCCCACAACTCCCCACCCCCCACAGTCAAGTTGGGTGCTGAATCTTAAGTCAAAAGAACTACATGCAGAAAGCACCACAGCCAATCTTGGGAAGGGAAGTGGGGACCATAATTTAGGAGGCAGCTGTCCAAGGGCTGAAGGCAATGCTGCCCAAAGGATGGCCACTAGGGGCTCAGGGCCGGGAATCCAGGCCCCTGATTTGGGTTATGATTGCTTAAAGAATCAGGTCCCAGAGACTTTCAGCTGCTTGGCTCTCATCCAGAGCCCAGTGAAGTCTGTAGGAAAAAAAGGGCCAATGGGCTTCTTCCACTTGAGTTGCAGAAGTAACTGAGTGCTGGCCAAGACATGCACCACTGTGCTTTCATTTTGGCCACTTTATACTTTGGGGTTGAAACTCGGGGCACTCTGGCTTTGGTTTCCAAGGGGATGGAGCCAGCTGGTCTTCAGGGGAAGCTGCCAAAAGAGAAAATCATTCTTTCTTTGCCCAAGGGCAGCTGAGCTCCTTTTTCCACAGATGGAAATACACATCCTCTATGGAAGCAAAGCTGGGGAGAGGTCAGGGCAGGGCGGTATCACAGAAACCCATTGGTTCAGAGGCATGAGTTTCTTAGGCCACAGGCTCCTTCATCAAATGTTATGGGAGTAAAACTATGTAGTCAAAAGCAAGAACTCATTTCCCAGGGCCTGCTTGAGAGAACAGCCATGGTGAGTACCTCAGAAAAGGGAATATTTCCAAGGGTTTCCTGGGTATAACACTTATCAAAGTCTGAACAATTTCTGCATGGGCCAGGGACTGCCAGGAGAGCGGGACAATGTCTCCCAAAATGATTTCCAAGACAGAAGGCTTCTCTTCCTTTTCAGACTGGATCAGGACCCACAAGCGTTAAATGATCAGCATGTGAGACACAAGAGACAATGGGACTTGGGCAGATTAGGTGCAAAAAAACTCTCAGAAATTTTACTGCCTTCTGGGCTTTAAGACTTTCAAAAATGGTGCTTTCAGCCATATGCTCTGCTGGCAAATTCCTGTCATTATGATACAACAGTCCCAATGGCTCTGGTTCAGGATCTGGGAGCTTCAGATTAAGACACAGCACCAGGTCTATTGACAGGAGGGAAAACAGAGGGCTTCAAGGAGATCAAGTAGCAGAGTGAGAAGCCTCCCATGGCTTTGTCTGCAAAGTCCAAGCTGTGCCCATAGGGCTGTCCAGAGCCCTCCCCACCCACTGACAGCTGTGGGCTTGGGAGTGGAGCCCTCTGGGGTTAATTCCTGGAAAGGTGGGGAGGAGCAGCAGCAACAGAAACCTATATCCTTGCCGAACTTTGGCTCCTTGTGGATGAACCCAGAGATCCTACACGGCGATCGTGTCCATCTGAACAGCCCTCTGCATATGAAGGTTCATGAGTGCACATGGCAGGAACTGAGGCCTGCGGAGCTTGTCCATTAAAGGGCACCTGCCGGCTGATGGACCCCTCAGAAATCCAACCCACATCGTCGGTGCTCCAGCCCTGCACAACTCCTCAGCAAAACTTCCCAAGCTTTTGCCTCTCTCTGTGGCATCATCCCAGCCCTTTGAAACAGATGGGACATGGTGGTGGCCCGGGTCTTCCCTGCCCAGGGCTGGAGGGATTGTACCCACCGTCAACTCTTGTTTCTGGGGCTGCACAAGGTCAAGCTTGCAGCTTTGCTTTGCATCCTGGAAAACAGGGCAGAGGCAGCTGCAAGAATACAAGGTAACTTCTCCCTCTCTTCTAGACTTCAGTCCTTCAAGATCTTGCACAGCTTGTGGTGAGTGAAATTCTGCTGTCTTCTTTGCCTTCATTCTCTCGGTAAATCTCAAGCTGGATGCAACTCTCAGTGAATACCTCAGGTGATCAGTCTGGGCTCCTTTGGAGGAGGAGCAGGCCGGCAGCTGAGCTGCACAAAGAATGACCGGGAAGGGGAGGTGGTTCCTTGGTAGTCTGTGGGTGGCAAGTCCTTGCTAGCTGTCTTCTCCCAGGGACCTTGAGCTTCTTCCCTCTGCCTTGGATGGATCCCAAGCACCATGAAGTCCAAGGGAACAACGGCTGCCTTGGCTCTTGGGACAGTGCTCCAGCAGGGAGTCAAAGCTGCCCTCTCCTCTTCTTACCCGCTGACAGCTGTGAGCCTTAGTGAGCTGAAGCCAGGGAAGGAGAAGAGGAGAAGCAGCAGCAGCAGCAGCAGGGACCCTTATTCTCTCCCAACTTTAGCTCCTAGTGGAGAAACCTAGAGATCCAATATGGAGATCTGACCCATGTGAACTGCCCCCTGCATATGAGGCTCCCAGGTGTGTGTTGTTGGGGCTAAACTGGGCAGAGCTCATCTATTAATGAGCACCATCATGGTTGCTGGGTGCTGGGCCCCTTGGCAATCCTACCTTCGTCATTGCTGCTCCAGCCCTACACAGCTCCCTAGAGAAGCTTCACAAGCTTTTGTCTCTGTCCGTGGCTTCATCCCAGCCCATTGAAACAGCTGGGAACAGGTGGTTGCCTGGGTCCTCCCAGCTCAGGGCCAGAGGACTCAAACCTGCCCTCAGCTCCTGCCCCAGGGGCTGCCCTGGGCCAAGCCTGGAGATTTATTCTGCTTCCTTCTGGAAAATGGGAGAGGAAGCTGCAAGAAGACATGGTAATTCGTCTCTCTCTTTCTGTGTGTGGTGACTTGGCTTCCTGCACAGGCTGTGGTGAGTGCAAGCCTCCTTTCTCTCCCATCTCTCAGTATATCTCAAGGCAGACACAATGCTCAGTGCATAACTTGCGCGATCAGTCTGGGTGCCTTGGCAAGGGAAAAAGGCCGGCAGCTGAGCTTCACAACGGATGACCGAGAAGGACAGGGCGAGTCATCAGTTGGGCTGCAAGTGCCAAGTGCTAGCAAGCTCTCTGCTCCCACTCATCTTGAGCTTCTGTTGCCCTGTGGGGTCAGGCTAACTCTCAGGATCTCAATATTGTGCTGTTAGATAGGAGGGCGTGACACAATTGCACATATACAAACACACAAATCAATTAGGTGCATACACACGCACACTACTAGCTCAGGCACATCCAAACAAGCCTAGGCACATGCATACCTATCACCAGTTCAAGTACATACACTATACATCCCAAATGTTAGACACAGATCACTAATTCATATATCATGCATAAAATGACATATATATATATATATATATATATACACACACACACACACACACACAGGTAAGTTCCTAACTTGGATGATATAGTGTACCTGTGTCTCCTCAGGGTACCTGGGATACTTGGGGGGAAGGTTCAAGTGAGAGAGAGTTAAAGTGTAGGGAGTGAAAGTTGCCAGAACCAGGATTAGAACCAGTGGGATGGGGGAGCAGATAAGTGGTGGCTAGGAGGATGCAGCCAGGAAAGAAACAGATAGAGACCTGGTTGCTCAGGGGAGAAGGAAAAGGCAGTGAGGATAAGGCCGTGGCAAAGAAACAGGGGGGCTGGAGGCAGAGAGGAGCACAGGACAGGTGCTGGAGGTGGCAGTGAGCCAGAAGCAGGAGAGGGAGAAATGAGACAGAAGTTAGAGGGGCAAGAGGCAGAGATTGGAGCAGGGCCAAACCATAGTAAAGCAAAACCCAACTTAGGGGTCCAAATAACAGTTTTATTAAATAGACACACTACACAGCCCCATGAAGTTATCGGTTTACACACACACAAGCACTCACAATGGCAGGAGGAGAAAGTGGAAAGGCTGGAGTACAGATGGGAAAGGAAAGCAGAGTCCAAGTCCTTGGTTGTAGAGGGGGTGGGGTGATAGCTACCCATCCAGGCTGGAAAGGGGTCCTTGTCCAGTAGGTGTTGTCCAGACGGGGGTTGCTGGTAGGGCCAGTGGATATGGTGTGACATGGTGCTGGTTCAGGTGGAGAGGACTTCCCGCTGGGTCTCTGTTCACTACTGTTTTTATAGGGCAGACCTTGTGTGACCCTAGTAACAGGAGGCATGACCAGGCAAGTGTCAGCCCTTGGCGTACTGAGCATGCGTGGTCCGTGCAGGGATGTGCAGTTTCGGGTGTCTGTAATTGTGGGGTACAATGGTAGAGTTGCTGGTTCTGCACGGTCTTTTGTCTTTCAAACGCCGGGTTCTTGTCTCTGTTCCTGGGTGAGGGCTGTGGTTCCTGGATGGATCGTTGTGAGGTGATGGCCTGGTCATTACAGGTCAATCAGTAGGGGCCTGCAACCATGGTATTTCAATCATTCCCAATCACTCTTATTCATCCAGGAACCAATTTACACAGGAGGGGTAAATGAATCATACAGTTGCAACACAGGGGATGCCTGGGCAGAGGACACAAGATGGAAGTTTGATGTACAAAATGGAAACTTGACATGACTTATGCTAACTCACATATATAGGCCTAAAACAGTAATCACACGATATAGAAGCAGTACAAACATAATAATTATCACTTATAAAACAGTGGGTATCGATATCAAAGTAGCAGGGAACTTATTTGCAAAGAGGGGAGAAAAAAATAAAACTTACTACCTAAAATAACATGTTAAAGCTTATCTTACATCTTAGCTTACATATACTTATCTATAGGGAACAGAGAGGGAGAGAAAGTCATAAATGGTTGGGGAAGAGAAGGGAAAGCATTTTAAAATAAATTAAAAAAAGAAATCCCAACTGGGGGTTTGCTCCACTTGTCTAATAAGGCATTCCCCCTAGTGGGACCATGAGCCAGGTGGAGGTCCTGTACACAAGATAGGAACTCAGCTGGGGGTTTGCTCCACTTCTTCCCTCTCCCTCAGAGGCCTCCAAAGCTCTGGGAACTCTAAGGGAACAACGGCTCCCTGGGCTTTGACGGCAAAGGCTGCGTTCACCACTTCTTACCCAGGGACAGCCATGGGCACTGGAGGAGGAGAGCCTTAGTGTGCTAAAGGCTGGAAAGCTGGGAGGGGCAGCAGCAGGGACCTAAATCCCCACCGGACTTCAGCTCCTGGTTTAGTTTAGGAGCCCAGCAGAGCTCATCCAGTAATGGGCACTGTCAGGGCTGGCAGGTGCTGGGCCCCTTCAAAATCCCACCACTGCTACAGCCAAATACAAATCCTCAGCAAAGCAGCACAAGCTTCTGTCTTCATCTGTGGCCTCCTCACAGCCCTTTGAAACCAATGGGAAGTTGTGTTTGCCTGGGACCTCCCAGCTCAGGGCTGGAGAGATCAACCCCATCCTCAGCTCCTGCACCGGGCTGCACTGGGCCAAGTTCAGAGATTTGCTTTGCTTCCTCCTGAAAAACAGGGGAGAGGCAGCTGCAGGAAGCCATGGTAACTTCTCTCTCTCTTCTAGGACAAACTGCTGGAAAATCTACTAGATGTTATGGAGCGTTCAAGTCTTCTTTCCTTCATTCTCCTGGTACATCTCAAGGCAGAATCACCTCTGAATGCAGGAAAGGTCTAGCTGGGTTTCAAAGCTGCATTCACCACTTCTTACCCAGTGGAAGCCATGGCCATTGGAGGAGGAGAGCCTTAGTGTGCTAAAGACTGGAAAGCAGGGGAGGGGCAGCAGAAGCAGGGACCTATTTCCTTGCCTGTCATCAGCTCCCAGGGGATGATCCAGCTCTTAGGGGCTGATCCCAGAGATCCAATAGGGAGATCTCACCCATGTCAACTGCCCTTCGCATTTGCAGGATCCCAGGTGTCTGTTCTAAGGGACTATTGGAAATATGATGTTCCCCCCACCTCTGACAACGCAATTTCAACAGGGATGGTGAGCTGATACTTTGGTAATCCTACCCATGTCATCGGTGCTCCAGCCCTACACAGCTCCCCAGCAAAACTACCGAAGCTTTTGCCTCTTTCTGTGGCTTCATCCCAGCTCTTTAAAACATGGGAAATGGGGGTGGCCTGGGTTCTCCCAGCTCAGGGCTGGAGGGATTGTAGCCACCTTCAACTCCTGTTTCTGGGACTGCACAAGTCTAAGCTTGTAGCTTTCATTTGCATCCTCCTGGAAAACAGTGCAGAGGCAGCTGTAAGAATACAAACAACTTCTCTCTCTCTTCTAGACTCCAGCAGCTCAAGGACTTGCAGAGGATGTGGTGAGTGAAATTCTTCTGCCTTGTTTGCCTTCATTCTCTCAGTACATCTCAGGGTGGACACAACTCTTGGGTGATCAGTCCGGGCTCCTTGGGAGGAAGAGCCGGCCAGTAGCTGAGCTCTACAGAGGATACCCTGGAAAGGGAGGGAGGGTCCTTGGTTAGGTTGCAGGTGTCAAGACCTTGGGAGCTCTCTTCTCCAAGGTACCTTGAGCTTCTCCCCTCTCCCTTGGATGGATCCAAAGCCCAATGAGCTTAAAGGGAAAAACGGCTCCCTTGGCTTCAGCGGCAGAGTTCCAGCTGTGTGTCAAAGCTGCCTTACCTGTTCTTACCCAGTCACAGCCTTGAGCATGGGAGGAGAGCCTTACTGGGCTGAAGGCTGGAAAGCTGGAGCAGGAGGGTCCTATATCCTCACCCTACTTCAGGCTCCTAATGCACAAACCCAGAGATCCCATTGGGAGATCTCATCCATGTGCATGGCCATCTGCATTTGAAGGCTTACAGGTGTAGGTAGCTGGGGCTGAGCCTACACAGATCATCCATTAAAGGGTACCATGCTTAAGGCTGGGAATCCAGACCCCTGGTCAGACTTTTGGTTGCTTAGAGAATCTCTCCGCCAAGACGTTGAGTTTTCCAGGGCCCAGGAAAACCAACTGGGTAGAATGGGCTCCTGGGCTTCCAGCAGGAGAGTTTAACAAGTAATAAATCTATGGCCAAGGCTTCAACACTTTTGGGCTGAAACTCAGGGTCCTCTGGCCTTGACCTCCAAAAGGACTGAGCCCTCTGGTCTTCACAAAATAGAAAATAACTCTTTCCTCTCACAAAGGCACCTGACCCTTTCTCCATGGATGGAAATGTGCATCCACTGTCCAAGCAAAACTGGGCACAAAGCAACTGTGGCCAACATGCCAATTCCACTCAAGTCCCTGGAAAACACGAGCACCCTTCACCTCCAGGAGGGAGCAAGAGTTGGCCTTAGCCACGGGACCTCATCCTGGGAAACTGGGGAAAGTGACAGGAACCCTCAGCTTGACTGTGTATTTAGGGAGGGTTTCTCAGGGCTTTGAGATACACTCCTGACTGTAACAGGATGTGTGCCTTTCATTCACTCTATCTGCTGCATGGAGAGTGCTGCAGGGAAAGGTGTGCGCCGGGGACAACCTTTTCTGTAGCACAGGTTCCCTCACCTTGATTCACAACCCTCAGTGGCAGCTGCCATTAGCCCTAATGGAGGAACCCCCAAAACCATTTGGGAGATCACACCCATGGGATTTTCTCTCTAGAAACAAAGCCTTGCTGCTCTATGCAGCTGAGGCTGAGCCCTGCACAGCTCATCCCAGAAGGGCTCCGATGGGTCACGGGTGCTGGGCCTCTTGGTAATGCTCCACCCCACACAACTCACGTGGACTCTGATGGAGAATAGAGTTCAGGTCAGGTCCAGATCAGGTCCGTGAATGAACGACCCATCCTCAGGACTTGCAGCACCGACTGCCCTGGGCCAAGCTTGTACCTTTCTTTGCTTCCTTCTGGAAAATAAGAGTAGTAAGAAAATATGGTACCTTTTGAATTCATTCTCCTAGTATATGTCCAGTCAGAGTCAACTCTGAATGCATTACTCAGGTGACCCATCTGGGCTCCTTAGCAGAGCAAGTTGGCTGGCAGCTGAGCTCCACAATGTAGTACCAGGAGGGCAGGGATGGAGCAGTTGTGTCCTAATTTGCACAGTGGTGTCAATGTGCTCACATGCTGTCTCCTACCCTACTATCTTTTACTTTTAGGCTAACTATGACAGTGATCCAAAGCCCTACAAAAATTAATATCACTAATTAATGCCATTGACTTCCAAAAATTCCTGAGAGGTAACCAACATGTCCCCATCTCCTTGCTTGTAGCTTTTCTTTCCTCAGGCCTGTTGGAAATAAGATGTTTCCTTAGGTTCTTGAATATGAATTTCACCAGGGATGGAGAGCTGCTATCACTCTCACCAGCCACCGATTGCCTGGGGCACAGTATTACCCCTGGTTGTGTTTCATTTTGGCAATGGGAGGGAAACCAGCTCCGCCATGCCTATATCCTCACTCTGGTGCTACTGTCCTTTCTCCCTCACTCCTTGCAGGGAGGCTTCCTGTTGAGTCTGACAAGCTTTCTTTCCTCCACTCCCAGTCCCACTGTGTGGTGCATCTCAAGTCAAAAGAGCTAATCCCAGAAAGTGGGGCTCTTTAGTAAAGGGCCCAATGTCCACCCACTTTGTGCAGAGCTCTCCTCACTATGGTCACTGGGGACTCAGGCCTGGGGATACCAGCTCCTGCCTCAGCTTCTCATTCCTTAGAGAATCTCCTCCTGCAGACTTTGAGCTTCCTGGGTCTCAAACCAAACCCGGAGAAGTGAATGGGAAAACATGGGCTCCCGGGCTTCCTGTGGCTCTGTTCTGGAAGGAAATGAGTACTGACCAAGGCATCCACAACCACGCTCTCCTTTTGCTTGGGGACAAAACTAAGGGGGACGGTTACTAGATATTTTCACCCTCTTCTTCATCCAGTCCCCTCAAGACAACGCTCTGCACAGCACTCTGGTTCACCCGGCACGTCACTGTGTCTGAACAACAGTAGATGCAGGAAGGGTTCAGCGGGAAGGAGGGGCAAGGTATCCCTTGGGGAAAGGGGATGGTTCCTGTCAGATTGCCTGTGCTCACTGCTACTTGCCATCTCTCCCCCAGGGCAAGTCTTGTGTTTATGCAAGTCATAGCACTCCAGTTACAATGGTTTTGCTTCAGCCCATGCACTGTCCTCATTATCCTCTCATCCTCCCACCTACCCCTTCCCAGCGCTCCTCATAAGAAAAGGGTCACATAGGAGCTACCCTGTCAGGAACTACCGTGACATCTCCTGGGAGATGCAGACAGCAAATTCCCACCACTCACACAGGTTCCTATCTTGTGTACAGGATCTCCCCCTGATGCAGTAGGTACATGGTCCCACTAGGGGAATGCCTTACTAGACCTGGTATTGGCAACAGGGGATGACTTGGTATGGGACCTACAGATTAGCAGTCACCTGGGGGAGAGTGACCACCAAATAACAGAATTCATCATAAGACATCGAGTAGGTAAGGTAACTAGGAGGGTGGAAGTGCTAGACTTTAGGAAAGCTGATTTCAATGAACTCAGTCATTTAGTCTATGATGCACTACGGAGTAAGAGATTTAGTGAGATGGGAGCCCAGGAAGGGTGGTTGTGCCTTGAGGAAACTATCCTTCCGGCACAGAGGGAGACGATCCCAATGTGGAGGACAGTGGGGAAAGGAGCCAAGAGGCTTCCCTGGCTGACTAGAGAAATCCAGAGCAGCCTAAGGGCAAAAAGTGGGGCATATAAACAGTGGAAACAGGGAGGGATTACTAAAGAGGAGTATACCTCCTCAGCTCATAGTTGTAGGGAGGCAGTTAGAAAGGCCAAAGCTACCATGGAGCTGAGGATGGCATCCCAAGTTAAGGATAACAAAAAATTGTTTTTCAGGTCCATAGGAAGGAAAAGAAAGGCCCAGGGTGGAATAGGACTGCTACTGAATGGGCAAAAGCAATTGGTGACGGGCAGGTGGGACAAGGCTGAACTCCTCAATGAGTTACTTGCCTCAGTGTTCCTAAATGAGGGGCAAGACAAATCTCCCAATGGGATTGTAGAGAGACAATGGCATGGCACCAGACTACCAAGCATTGACCCTGAGATGGTGCAGAGGCACTTGGAAGAACTGGATGCATTTAAGTCGGCAGGCCCAGATGAGCTCCATCCCAGGGTGCTGAAGGCACTGGCTGACGTCATTGCACAGCCACTGGCAGGAATATCTGAACACTCGTGGCACACGGGACAGGTCCCGGAGGACTGGAAAAGGGCCAATGTGGTCCCTATTTTCAAGAAGGGGAGGAAAGAGGATCCAGGCAACTATAAGCTGGTCAGTCTCACCTCCATCCTTGGCAAAGTCTTTGAAAGATTATTAAGGCTCATCTATGTAAGAGCCCCGCAGGAAAAATTATGCTGAGGGGAAACCAGCAAAGGTTCATAGCAGGCAGATCATGCCTGACTAATCTAGTCTCTTTTTATGGCCAGGTTACAAAACGCCTGGACACAAGAGTAGGGGTTGACATCATTTCCTTAGACTTGAGGAAGGCCTTCCATACGGTATCCCACCCCATACTGGTGAACAAGTTAAGAGGCTGTGACTTGGATGACTACATAGTCCGGTGGGTGGCGAATTGGCTGGAGCATTGAACCCAGAGAATGGTGGTGAATGGGTTGGTATCCACCTAGGAGGACGTGGGAAGTGGGGTCCTGCAGGGCTCGGTCCTTGCACCAATACTCTACAAAGTCTTCATCAGTGATTTGGACCAGAGAGTGAAGTGTACTCTGTCCAAGGCAAACTGAGTTCTGCTAGGGCTTTTAGCCATAATGCAGGCCTTCTTAGAACTAAGTACCAGAATCAAGAGAGTGCATGCTGTGGCCCTGGGAGATGTGAGTGCTGTGACTGGGCCCTAGGGAGCAAGGGACAACAGCTTCCCTATAGGAATATGGCAGGCACAGTGCCAGGGTATCGGTGCACCACATAAGGAATAGTTGGCACAGATCCATGGGATTAGACAATTTGGGATGAGGAAAGTTACAATAGTGATGACCAAACAGAGGAACACGTGTGTCTGTGCTGCCACCCTGGGGAGACAGGAGCGAGCTTGGCCCATCTGATCATTTGCCATGGTGGAGGTGTGAGCCCCGGGAGGATATTGATGGGTTTCCCACATCAGAGCTGCTTAGCCGACTGCCACGCCATCAGGAAGAGGAGGACAAGGGCTGCAGGTGTCATGAGAGGGAAGCCCATAACCATCGTGACCAGTCATATTAGGACTGGCCAGTGTCCTCGGTCCAAACCCTGCATGAATTGGACCTGCAACTTTTGGTCAGTGGGGTAGGCCAGAGGTTAAGGTGTTCTGGGAAGAAACAGCACCTCAGGGGACACTGGGGCAGCAAACAACGCTGCTAAACACCGGTGCATCCATCCCTATCATTAGCTGTGAGGGCCTCCAAACTTCCCGGCCAAAAGGCCCCAAAACACAACCTTGAGAAGGATTTAATTGCAGGGCTACTGTGGCACCTTTAACCAACCCCTGTGGTATTTGGTGGGTCCAAGTTTGCCATCACTTTTATGGATTGGCAGGACACATTTACCTGAGTCCCTCGAGGGTTTCATGACACACCAGCCATCGGCCACAAACGTGTCACTAAAATTTGGAACCCACTCCCTGTTGCTGACCGCGATCATGTTATCCTGTACGTGGATGATATCTTGAATGCAGCTGCCAACAGCAAACAGTGCCCGGACCGCACTCAGACAGCTCTGACCGTTGCATGGGACTTTGGAGTTCAGATCAGCCCAGGCAAGGCACCCTGCTGCAACAACAAGGTAAATATCGGGGCATTGAATTAGGAGTAGAGGGCCGTGCCTCTGAGAAGCAAAGAGTTGGACTTCTGTGCAAACTTCCAGCTCCTACTGACTTAACAACCCTCCGCTCATTCTGGCCCTGACAGGCTTTTCATGTGACTTTATTGAGATCTAAGCTGAAAAAGCTGCTCTGCTATATCAGCTACTAAAAGTGGGTCGGCTGTGGGAGTGGGGTCCTGCTCTGCAAAATGCTTTTAACATCTTGCGGCGTGCCCTGATGCAAGCTCCTGCATTGGCCTGTCCTAGACCAGAGTTACCTTCTGAGTTACGTTTAGCTGGCTCAGAGGACAGCTTAGGCGCTGTGCCTTACAGGTCACGGTGCTGGGCTAAGGCCTGTAGCCCATGTGTCACGAATACCGAGCCAAGGTGAGCAAGCATTCACCCCTGTGAAAAGGTTGTTCTTGCCCTAGTCTGGGCCTCACACCACTGGGAATACTTAATTGGCCACTCCTGGGGTCTTGCGAGCAAGCTGCGCTCCCATCAAATATGTTTTGTCAGGCAAAATCAGTGAAGACAAGGTTTCTAATCCTTGAGTGGCCAAGTGGTCCATGGCTCTACTAACCAAAACGTGACTGTACAAAAGGTCCCACACCCGCGCCTTGTCTCTTATGCCATAACAGCACGGCCAGAGGAAGGAGGGGAGACACCAAGTAGAGCCACTAATTGGTGCCCACTACCAAATTACACCAGGAAAACAGGGTCCATTTGATTTCTGCACTTGTGATCCAGCAGGATCATTCATACAAGCTCCATCCTGGGGGTTTCAAAACCTGGCAAGACAGGGATCTACAGCACCAGATGCACCAGCCCCAGTCCCAGCACCATGGCCCCATGTCTTGCAGCCCAGTGGGGACTGGAGCAGATGCCCCAGAAACTCAGCACTAACCTCAGCATCACCTGCCTCCTCCAGGCCCTGGCACCGTAAAGGAGGGCAGGGGATGGTGCCCGGACACCTTGGTCCCTTCCCCAGCATGGGGCAGAGGCAGGCAGTGGCTGGGGTGAGGGATCTCACCGCGGGAAAGGAATGGGCTCACGGTGCTGAAGGGGAACAGAATGGAGTCAAATCGCCATTATGTGTAAGCGAGCAGATCACGTACCCAGCTGAAGCTATGAGGAAATCAAAGGACATGACCCCAAAGTGCTAGGCTAAGCACAAACTGGAAAAATCTTATTCTAGTTTAGTGAAAACAGGATACTAGTATAGGAAGAGTGACAGGCAGTTTCCTCTCGGGGCAGTTGTCTGTTCAGAATGCATTCTTTAATGAATCAAGTCTTTAAACTTCTATTGCCGTTCGTCTGAGCCTCCGCCTAATGAACCCGGGGACTAGTTTTCCCCAACAGTGGGTGGCAGGACTCAGAGCCCAGACACCTGGGTTGTGTTTCCGTTCTGGCAGGGGAGTGAGGTTTGGCGGTGAGAGCGGGCTGAGACCAGGCAGCTCGGATGCCTGGCTTCGACTGCAGCTCTCGCAGAGGAGAGGGACGAGGGCCGGGGGAGATGAGCCTGGACACCTGGTTGCGTCCCTTGCCCACAAACAAGAGGTGTTTGCAGGACTTGGGGAGCAGAGGTGGGGAAGGGGCTTTCTGCCCCCATCCGAGTAGCAGCACGGGGCTCAGCGTCAGGGCAACGTGAGTCCTGGGAATGGA
>JAGPOW010003277.1:8088-32999 GCA_030014935.1 Caiman crocodilus
TTGCCCTCAGGGTCCCCTGAATATCCCTATTAAGCCATGGGGGCTTCCGGGCACCTTTGCCTATCTTGCATCGGGTGGGAACGGTCGCCCCTTGGGCTCAGAAGATCGTCTCCTTAAGGAGCGCCCACCCTTCGTGAACGCCCATGTCCTCAACCCTACAGTCCCTCAGTGCCTCGTCGACTAGCTGAGCTCTCTGAACTTGGCCCTTTTGAAGTCTGGGACCCTAGTCCTAGTGTGGGCCCTATCTACACTGCGCTGGACTGCAAATTCTATCAGGCGATGGTCGTTGTCACCCAGGGAGTCCCGTACCCGGAGCCCTGCAACAAGATCGTCCCCCGAGACCAGGACCAGATCCAACAGCGCATCCCCCCTGGTGGGGCCATGCACCTCCTGGACCAAGTGGAGGTCCTGCCAGTCCGCCAGGAACCTCCGGGACCTCTCAGACTTGGCTGACTGCTCCTCCCAGCAGATGTCCGGGTAAATGTGATCTGAATAAATGTGATCTGAAATAACAAATGGCTTCTATACTAGTATTTTCTGCCTCTAAGTTCCATTTTCATCTGCAACCCAAAATTACTCAGAGTTAGGGCATAAATGGAGCCAACATCTTGCCAAAACAGGTGGGGAGACTATACAGCTAGTTTCTTCCTCTTCCTCCTGTGTACAGAATTAGGCAACCTTTTGCCTATTGTTCTGACTGGGGTAATCCCCTCCAGAGGACAAAGAGGATACTAAACCAGGGGCTGTCAACCCAGGGCACACAGACCCCTGTGGGTATTTTGAAAGGTCCTGAGTGGTATGTGTGGGTGGGGACAGAGTGCCACCACCTCACAGAAGCAGGACCGGGGAGGGGCAAGGGCAGTGGCGCTCCTCTGGAGGCCACATAGGCACTGCCTGGCCAGCCGGACACAGACAGGGAAGCTTGCATGCAGTGACTACCAGAGCCATTCACCCCCTTGCACCACTGCTGTGTATGTGGCCACTACCACCCGACTCCCTGCTCTGCAACTGGCTGCCGCTACCCTCCCAACCACCCCGCTCCATGACCCGCTGCTGCTACCCCCACCCTCCACTTTGTGACCGGGTGCCGGGGTACACTGCTCAAAAAATGGTTGAAAACGCCTGAACTATTGCAAAACAAGTGTCCCTGCTGGCAAGTGCTGAATCAGAAACTGAGGTAGGTCATTGTTTTAAAGCAGAGGCAGGCAATTATATTAGGCGGAGAGACATTTACTGAGTTTTGGCAAGCCATCAAGGGCTGCGTGACAGGCAGCCAGGGGCAGATACATATTCATTTTCTAAATTTTTAAGGGCCCTGCGGGCTGGATAGAATGGCCTGGTGGGCCACATTCGGCCCGTGGGCCACATTTTGCCCACCCCTGCTTTAGACTATCATTAAGAGGCAGTCATAAAGCTACTTAGCCACTCCTGGGTTAAAATGAATAAAATAATCTTCCCAACTGCAGCAGCTTTCATTCACCACCTGCTGTGTAGACTACAGAGACAGAGATCTAAATATATATATATGAATGAGGTTTTAAATAACTCATTAAAATGTGATCAGCAAAACCCCTCTCCCTAAGATGGAAAGGCTCTAAGTGCTTTATAGCAAATCTGACATGAGTGAGATGGGGCCAATATTCTGACAAATATTCATACTATCCTTTAAATCAATGCACTGATTAGACAGACACAACCTGAGTGTATGTGCTACAGGAATGGTGGGACAAATACAAGGAAATTCTATGCTACTGAAATATATTGTGGGGTCACTCAGACAAGTGCTATTGCTAGCAGTTGTACGATATGCCAGCAAAATAGGTATCTAACATTATATGGCAAGATTTGTATGTTAAAACTGCTCAAATACACACAGAACACAGCCAACCACAATGGCTGTTTTGGTTACAGTACCACTGGAGAGCTTTCGTTTTCTATCCACCCTTGTCTCAATGACAAAAAGAAAATGTGATTGGTTTTCCTTTTAAATTGAAGAATTATTTTAAATTCCCTGTTCCCATGGAAGCTGCAACTGTCTCTGGATTCTACCTAAGTAACAGGTCCATACAGCAAGCCACCATTTTTCTAGTTAGTGAAGGGGAATGATTTTCCTTGTGCAAGCAACTTTCAGATCAACTATAGGGTTCACTTGTGATTGAAGTTACACATATTTTCCCAGTTGAGGCTGTGTGTGTTGCCTTTACAAGCACCTGCATTCTCTGCTGATCCTGTAAGAGGCCAGGGACAAGGAATCAAACAGGGTAGCAGCACAGCACTGAGGGAGTTTAGACACATGCTGAGGGGGTGAGATTTAATTAGAACAGCTCCAAGAGTTTACAAATACATGGAAAACTATTTCAAGCATGATGTAATGGGATCTTTATTGCATCACCTTTTGCTATGCTACAGACATAAGTTTCTTCTGAAACAAATTAAATAAATCCAGACTAGACAACAACACTGGGATAGAGTTGCGTATAATCTTTTTTACCAATAATACTGTTAATAGTATTCTGCTCCACTTGCCACAGTCATTGATCACCAACCACTGTAGTTTTAAAAAGAATGCATTCATTAGTTTATTTTGTAAGATAGAATCATAGACAATTAGGGTTAAAAGGGACCTCAGGAGGTCATCTAGTCCAATCCCTGCTCAAGGCAGGACAATCCCAGCCAGGGCTTTGTCTAGCCGGGTCTTTAAAAACCTCCAAAGATGGAGATTCTAAAACCTCTTTGAGTCATGTTCCACCCTGTTGGTGTGTTTTGTGCCTGTTAGAGCAAGAGCCACAGGATCTGGCCCATGGAGCCAGATGGCTTTTGCTTATGCTTGTCCCTTTGTAGTAAGGAGCTGAACTAATGCCTGGCAGCTTCCAGCTGCATCTGTACTGTTGCCATTTTCCCCAGTTCTCTGACTATGAGGGTACAACTCCCAGTTGACCACTGCTGATGCACTGCCAAAGCCGCCTGGGCTGCATCAAACCATAGCCAGATGTTCTGGCCTGCGGCTTGTTAAAGATTACTGATTTCTGTGTCACAAGATTCCTACTGGACTGGGCCCCTCAGAAAACTTTGGCTCTATTCTGCCTACTTTTTGGATCCTAGGTCTGGTCCACACTATACAGTTCAGTTGGCAAAACTATGACTTCAGTGTCTACACATTACAGCTCCCTGTGGCAACTAAACTCCTTTCTGTTGACAGAGAAACACCAGCTCTGCAAATGTTAGAAGGCTTCTTCTACACACACTATCAGCAATGCATGGTAGATGTTCTTCTGCTTTCTGCCACCTGTTACAGCCACTTTAAGACCTGGTATATCCCAGGGTGCACTACATGTCTCGCTGGCAGAAATAAAGGGTGGGTACATACTCTCATGCCTTGCCTGTGGCAGCTACTGTTTGTCAGCAGTTTTATAATCACCTTCTACCTGGTTTTGGCAGGAGCTTGACACGGCTGTTGAGGCTGAGGCATTTCTGGGCATCCACAGATCTACAGATGCCTAGAGAAATTCTGAGTAAAAAAGGGAGGTGCGTAGTACGTTTAGGCACCTTCAGGGTTAAGTGGTTGATTAACACTGGGTCTTTTAGGATCACAGTTTTGAATTTAAGCCTAAAATCCACCCAAATCCTGTTTTGTGTGCTTAAGTTCTTTTTCAGGTGTAGGCCTAAACTCCCTTCTTCTATTCTGGATCTCTCTGGATCTAATTCAAAGTTAATTTAATACTGTTTCAAATGGATCTTGATCCTGCTGTTCATTAAATGTATAGTCTAATCCTATTTCTGACTATATTCTGGGAAACCAAGGAGAATAAATGAAAAAAAGAGAGTTTCATAGTTGTTAGGGCTGGAAGGGACACATCTGTTCCATTTATATGACCCACAACCTCTGTACTATCGAGGGTTCACACAAGATCCATCTTATATTTGCATATGCCCCTATTCAGGCAGCAAGTACAGTAGGCCTTCTTGGAGGCCTACTGTAGACGCTAGGCTAGATGCTGGGCTAGGCTGGACTGGGCCATAATGCATCTGGTTGAAAACCCAGAAATTGCAAGTTTGAGGCCACAGCAGACGTGCTCGTAGTGCAAGCCTGTCAGATTCCAATAAATCTGCAAATTCTGTTCAATACCTTGTCACAAAGGGGGGAAAAGAAGAAAGCACCGATCAATACTCATAGAAAGGCTCTGCCAAAAGCACTGACCAAAGCAGGGCTCACCAAAAATGATCCCATGCCGCTCAGATATTTAAGGAAATAAACTTGCCAAAGTGATTAAGTTGATTGTCAAGCTTTTAAAGCTCATTGTTAAGATTAATTACTAAGGCTGATGGGACAGGGAGTAAGAATACATCTGGTGGTAACAGAAAAGTTTGAGGATTAGGGAAATTTGGTAGAAGTCTTAATGTTTGTTTTGTAAACGCTGAGTAAACAACTTCATGTCTAAGAGAATGCCTGGAGAGCTGTGAAATTTTTACTAGGCGTAAGGGACATAAACAACTGCAAGTGTCCTTCTGCCCTACTGTAAGGATATTCATGCAATATATTTGCATGTGCAACTAGAAAAGGTGCCCTAAACATCACCTGACTACCTTCTCCCTGACTGGATAACAGAGTTCAGTGGTTGAAATCACCTTCACTATGGTTGAAATCAAAGATGTGCAATCAGTTTTGGGACCTGGAACATCAGGACCTTCATGGACATTGAGAATGGTGAATGGCCAGAGTGCCGCACTGTAATCTGATGAGAGGAATTTTTAGCGCACTGCCTAACTTTTATAATTGCTATTTGAGTGCGGAAGATCATATACTGCACAGTTCAGTTAAGATTAGTCTAGCAAGTGTGAACTCTTGCCCTTTGCTGACAGAAGTGACTTAATTTAGCTGTGGAGCATGCATGGCTAGTATCCACCTGTTGAGTGCTGAGGGCAAAATATGGTGCTGTGTGCAATAGTATGGTAGTCTGTGCACAGTTATTTGATTGGACAGGACATGGTCCAAAGGACTGTTTGATGAAAGTCTGAAGATGGGCAATGTTGCAGACTCAGTAATGCCAACTCTCATGAAACAATCAGAAGACTCGCCATTTCCAAGTCAAATTAACTAACTCATGATCTCAGGATTTCTTCTCCTGGCACATGTAGAAAATGCCCAGCTGCTAAGTCTGTGGAGGGGAGGGGGCAGGAAGAGAGGGAGGGAGCGGGGGGCAGATCTATTGTGAGGGAGGGAGTGGGGGCAGGGTAGATCATAGGACAGAGATGTGGGAGGGTCATCCAGAGGTGCGTGGGAGGAGGAAGGCTCCCTGCTGCTACATGTACCCCAGGGGGAGCCATGGGGGGCATGTGCCCCTTGCATTTGTGTGCAGGGCTCTGACCCTGCTGCCTTTGCCCCGGGAGCCATGTGCTAGTCATGCATCCCCTGCCTGCCTGGCAGCATTGCGCAGCTCCCATGGCAAAGGCAGCATAGCCCAGAGCCTTAGCCTGTATCTGACTGAGCAGCAGGTGTCCTAGACACGTTTCGACCAGTTTGTGTCCTGTGTCAGAAGCACCCTGTGGAAATGCAGGAACCTCCTAATATAAAGGCATACTAAGCTCAAGAAAACAAAATGAGTTATAATCTTTCCGAGTGAAATTCCGTCCTACCACTGGAAACCAGTGAGTGAGGATGAAGAAGATGTAGTCACCTTCATCTGGAAAAGTGACACCTGGTGCAGGTTGTTCAAAGACACCCTGGGAGGGGAAGTGGACAGAGAGAATGAAGAGGACAGTGATGCAACTGGACCTGGAGATAGCGAGAAGGACTGCAACAGGATCAGCAGCAGTGGAAGTGACAGCGACATCAACAGCAACGAGGACAGTAAATGAACTGAGAATGTAAACCCCAAATCAGGGTTTGGACTAAAGGACTGTGATTTGGGTAGGTGAGGGTGGGTGCGCAGAGGAGTGGGTACATTTATTGTAATGGGAAGTGAGGGTTTCTTAATGTGGGTTTAGGATGTGTAATGGAAAGCTTATGATGGGGTGGGGTGTGTGTGTGTAAAAAAACTCTCTATATAGAAATATATTTGTTAAAAAAAAAAAGGCCCAGTTCACAGTGGGCAACCTGCCTCTGCCCCATGCACAAATCCAGGGGTCACGTGCCCCACACACCTCCCCCAGGGGTGCACACTGTGCCAGGGACTTGCAACTCCCCAGCATCCCACACCTGTGTTGCACAACTTGCGACCCGACCCATCTGCCTCTCTCTGTTTGTCTGTCCCTCACTCTCAAGCCACAGCCCTCCCAGCCCTACTGCTGCCTCTCACTCCTGACCCATAATACCCCCCACATCCACCCAGGGTGTGCAGGGAACCCCCCTGCCTCTGGGCTCCAACCCCCCTCTCCACACACATATACCTCCAGCCCCCCAGCCCTTCACAAATAACCCCACGCATATACTTTAAAAGTAGCATCTCATGATTTACATTCAGATCTCTTGATTTTTAAGAGTTTGTCTTATGATTTTTGACAGAGTGGGGTTGGCAATACTGCAGACTGTATGAGGTAACTAAGAATTTGATTAGACAATATATGGTCCAAGTGTGTGTTTGGTACAAAACTTTAAGATGAAGACGCTAGAGTGTGAAGTGATTGGATGAGTAAGACTGGGTGATTTTGGGGCATAAGAGACAGAGTTTAGTTTGTGTGTTGAAGGGGGTTTCTGCTCCAGAGAGAGGTTCTGATTTGTGAGGTGTGTGGCAGAAAGCCACCTTTGTTTCTCCCCCAAAAACTCTGCTATGTGACAATTGTGATTAGGATGGGTCCAGCAGAGGAACATACCTTTACCATATCTCTTTGGTTACCGAAGCTGGATACATTCCTGAGGGAGGGGGGAAACCTGCTCCCTCTGCCTATATGACTGGCATCACATACCTGGTTGAGGGGGTTCCTTCCTGGTGGGCTACAGTCTGCCTGGCAACTAGTGATGTATTTCAAATTGGTTGGCTCACAGCCAACAGGTGCTGGCCTCCATTGGACCAGGTAAATGAGGTCACAAGGGCTATATAAGTTAAGGACTGCCCGGGGGGGGGGGCCGGGGCAGCAGCCATGAGGGATACTCAGGAACAAAGAAGAGCTGTACCATCTGAAACTTGCTCTCTCTCCCAAAACTCATGATCAAGGAACTGCCTGCCTCCAGAGGGAATCTCCAACAGCCTCTGGATGATACTTGTGAGTAAGCTAACTGAGATCCAACTAGATACATAGATTGCAGTAAGTCAGGTGTGAGATGAAAGGCTACTCCAGCCACAGGAGTTTGCTCTATGGGATTTCTCTGATATTGCTCTACCCTGTACCCTAGTCTAACCCTACCCTCTGTAACCAATAAAGTTTTCCTTTGTATCTAGTGTGGGAGACTTATTGAGGGATGGGTTTAATTAAGCCTAGAAGGACCCAGACAGTCCCTTCTCAGGGTGGTGGCAGCACACGTTATCCCCAGACTCTGTGGTGGGGCTTGAAAGGGGGGTCTGCCAGGGCTTAGGTGCCCTAGAGAGACACACAGAGTCCAGAAGGTGGACGGGGGTAGGGAGGCAGGAGGCTCAACGCGGGAGCTCCCCCTATTGACCCACCACAAGATGTGCTGATTCTGTTGCTGTCCTGGGTGGTAATGAGGTGAGCTCTTGGAAAATCTAACTTGACCATAGTTCTTCTCTAATCAAGCCCTTGGTAATTTCTCTGCATGATGTTTCTAGAGCTCTAGGGATCATAGCTTGTGGTAAAGTAACACCCTAACCCTGATTCCAGGAGGGAGGACTCAGCTGATACCAGGAGGTGGAGCCAACAGAAGTTAAGGATCTGGAAGGCAGGAGGAATAGTGTGCATTTGCCTGATCGTCTGAGTGAAGTATTTACCCAAGTGGTTCCATGACTACAAAAGGTTCAATGTATGCAAGCTTTGTAATAGCTGACTATTTGAGAATAGTCACTTTTGCATGAGAGACAGGGTATGAGGGTATGAATTTGTGAATGTCTGAGCAAGAGAAGAGACTGTTTTGCATAAGAGGAAGTATGAATTTGTAAATTCATGGGACAGTGACCAGGGTTCCAAAGCAATACTGACTTGTTATCTTTGTGTTCCTATATTGAAGGTTGCTGTGTGACTGGTATATGTTAATAAAACTTTTTATTTTACTGTTTTAGTTTACTGTTTTATAACTTATATTCTATTATATCTAACAATATACTTACATTTGGTTTAATATATTCCTGTGCACGTGTTTTTGTGCAAACTCTCACAAAGCCCAGTGGATATCCAGCCTAAGCTTTATCTCTTAGGTTACCTGGCTAAACCCTATGGCTCTTGACCACTCCTTTTGCCACAGTACATTAATTAGATGCCTGCCCACCCCAATAAAAATTCACCTGTGGACTCTAGTTAAAATACTGACAGGTAAACAAATCATGGCTTGAGAACCCAGGCAACACAACTTTGACCTTGCATTGAGTGAGATCCAGCAACCGGGAGATGGGCAGCTCAAAGAACACAGAGATGGCTATACCATCTTCTGGAAGGAGATTGCTGATTTTCATGGAGTTGGTTTTGCCATTAAGAACGAACTTAAAATCAACTCAATGAGTTCACTTTCGGAACTGATGAGAGCCTCATGACTTTCAGTCTTAAACTGACTGGGAGCCAATAAGCCATTGTCATCAGTATGTATGCCCCTATTCTTGATGCTGCCAATGAAACCACGGTGGAATTCTATGCCAACCTTGACCACGTCCTTTCTGATGTTCCAGAGGGAGGCAATAAAGCCAGAGTTGGAAGGGGCTTGGAACGCCTGGAACAAAGCCATCAGCAAAGGAGGAGTAGGAAAGGTCAACCCCAATGGCATTCTCTTCTTTACCAAATGCATGGAACATGAACTCACCATCACCAACACCCTGTTCTGCTGGAAAAACAGGCCCAAGACATCATATCAACTAGAGGTGCACCAATTATACTAGTTCATATTGGATCAGCACCAATAAAAGGAAAACTGACATTATTGGCAATTAGCTTTTTTGGCCATAGTAGTCAATAATGTCATAGATAAATGCCATGTGCATATACACAGCCACAGCATGCACATACTCAGGAATGCAACTGAGCAGCATGGACAGCAGCATCCAGCTGGTAAGTCTGTGGGGAAGAAACCATGAGGAGGGCAGATTGAGGCCCTCCACCATGAGGAAGAAAGTGGGGCTGGGGCAGGGGATGGAGCCACGGACAGCTCATCTAGAGGGCACTGCGGGGTGGTGGCTCTCTGCCACCGCATGCATCCCGGGGAGAGACATGGGCCCCCCTGATTTTTTATATGGGGTGAGGGTGGACTGCCTAGTGTGGGCTCGGGGGCTGTGCTGGCTTTTTCCCAGTGGGGGATACACTGGGCTGGGGCTGTACTCAGGGTGGGTAGCAGCAGCATTGAGAGTGGGGGTTACAGCAAATTTTGGGGTGGCTATAGCCCACCTTGTAGCTCCCCCTTTTCAGTGCTGCTGCCACCCTTCCCCCTCTGCCAGAAAAAGGCTGGCACAGCCCCTGACCCCAAACCCACAACAGGCATCCCACCTTCACCCCCCACACAAATCCAGGGGGCACATGCCCCCCATGCCTTCCCCAGGGTGAATGCAGCAGGAGAGCTGCCCCCCTTCCCACCTCCTGCACCCCTAAATGAGCCACCTGCAGCTCCATCCCACACCCCACCCTGGCTGGGCAGTGTCTTCCCCTGCCTCAGCCCCACTCCCTTCCTCACTGTAGGGACCTCGATCTTCCCTATCCCACACCCCTTCCCTCCCCCATTTCCCTTCCCCCCCACAGATTTACTGGCCCGATGCTGCTCTCCAAGCTGCCGGGCTGCATAATAGCTATTGGATCAGTATCAACTGATACTGATGGCCAATTATTAACCAGCAGTATTGGCCAAAAAATAAATAAATAAAAATTTAAAATCTCTATCAATGCCCTAATAGCAACACCCTAAGCACTGGCACCTGATTGACTACCTCATTGTTCGTGTCCCAGACTGTAAAGATGCCCACATCTCATGCAAGCTGTGTTAGGAACTAACAATTACTGGATGAATCATTGACTTATCTGCTTGGTTATATCACTCAAACTGGCTCCCAAATGATGGTTGCAGCAGAAATAAAGCCAATGGAAGATCAACATTGAAGGACCCAATCAAGCAAGACCTCTTTGACCAATGCCTCAACAAAAAAACTGGCAAATTTCAACCAACGAGAGACTGTTGGGAGAGCTTAGGGTGCCTCCAAGTCCACCATCAACAACACCTACGAAGAAACACTTGGCTTCTCTACCAAGAAACATCAAGACTAATTTGATGAGAATAATCAGGGGATCCAAGAGTTGATTGACCGCGAGCACAAGGCCTTTTGAGCTTAGCAGAACATCATCAACTGCAAGCAAAATAAATTGAATCTCCAATAAGCCAAGACCAAAGAAGGATCTGCAATATGAAGAACAGAGGTGGGAAAACAACGTGAAAGAGATGCAACGTCCCGCTGACATTCACGATATGTGTGTTTTTTTCAGTGCCACCAAAAGCCATCTACAGTCCAAGAAGATTCATGGATGCCTTCTAACATCCCATGACAAACCTTGGATCTCTAAAACAGAGTCCAGAGCTTTAAAAAATTGCAGTATGCCATAGAAAGGGAGCAAGAATGACAGGGCCATCACCAATGTCTTGGGTCACTGCACTGACAGGGGACTTCATAAGTATGGTAATGTGAGGCAGGCAAAAGTTGTTACAATGGATCCAGGAAATGGACTGTGCCTCATTTTAGAGGATGGCAAAAACACAATAATATTTAATTAACTGACCTGAGGAAAAAATTCTTCCTGATCTCACATCTGGCGATTTGTTTAACCTGAATGTGTGAGTACAGCATGTCACACAGAGAGGAGGATCTCAGTATCACTAGAAGCATATACCAGCTAATCTGCCATCCCTCATCATTGCAATATTCCATACTTCAGAGGAAGATAAACCTCACCTAGAAGCTATGTATTCAAGGGGGGAAATGTATTTCTCTGCTTTCTGTAAACAACTAGAACAATTCTTGAAGTATGAGACTAATACAACAGAATAAAGTGCAACAAGCATGGTAAACATATTAGAAGATCAGTACGAAGGAAATCTGATCCAGAAAGGGCCTTCACAATTACCTGACACAATCTTCCCCCCTTGCACTGACCAGCTATGTGCACTGTAACCAATATTAAAGCATGCTGTTAAAAACAGAATTAATTCACCTCAAAGCCTTGGGATATTGCAATCCCTACCTCCAAAGTGCAAAAACTGCTCCAACATGCAACCTGCTTACTGCCAGGAAACTGCATCTCATGCTGAGACAATTTTCTCTAGCTTCAACCTCTGTTCTTCTTTCACCATTCACTAAGTCAAGAAGCCTGGTATCACCAGATCCACCTCCCTTACATACAAGCAGCCCAATTTTATATTTTATGACATTTTACAAAAGTAGGGTCATCCAATCCTCTGGCTCGTAAAAAATAATTATAATCATAGAAAAGTAGAGTTAGAAGGAACCTCAGATCACAAATTCCAATTCACTGCTCAAGGCAGGCTCGTCATTGACTGACCCATCCCAGCCAAATGCCTGTAAGGCATGCTCTTAGAAAATTTACACAGATGGAGATGACAAATTTCTGGGTAGCTTATTCCAATGCTTAATCATCAATCTCATAATGAGAAAGTGCTTCCTACTATATAACCTAGATTTTCCTTACTGCATTTTAAGACTGCTATTCCTAGTCATGGGTGGATCCAGGAGTTCCAGGGTTGGGAGGCCAGATGAGGAGAAGGGAAAAGGCAGTCACACTCCCTTCAGCTGTGCAGTAGATGGGGAGTGAACTGTGCAGCTAACCACCTGCCTGTCTCCTTTCAAAATCTGGCAGGAGGAGAAAAGGGCAGGGGTGGCAAGAAGCAATGATGCTGACCACCCCCCTGGGTTCTGGACCCACTAAACATATCAGTATAACCACCCTTCAAGTATTTGAGGTCTCTTATCAAATCCCTCCTCTGTCTTCTCTTCTTTAGACTGAATAATCCTAGTCTTTTCAGTCTTCTATAAATCAAGTTTCAAAGGCCCCTGGATCCTTTTTGTTGTTCTTCATTGGACTCTTTTCAATTTGACCACATCTTTTTAATGTGAGAAGCCAAAAATTGGACACACTACTCCAGGTGGGGCCTCACCACTGCTGAGTACAGCAGAAAAATCACTTCCATTGATTTATGAGTAATGCTCCTATTAACATAGGCCAGCATGCTACTGGCTTTTTTTTACAACAATAGTACTCTGTTAGCTTATATCCACTTTGTAGTTGACCATAACTCCATGTCCTTTTCTGCAGATTGCATTAAAGCCAGTTATTCCCCAATCTGTATTTGTCCATGCAACTGTTCCATCCCAAGTGTAAGACTCTACATTTACCCTTACTGAATTTAATTCAAATGATTTCAGGTTGTTTCTCCAGTTTATGCAGGTCATTCTGCATCCTAGTCCTGCCCTCCAGAGTGTATGCAACTCTTCAGCTTGGTGTCATCTGAAAACTTGCCAAGTTGAGGACACTCAATCCCATCCTCAATATCAATAATGAAGATATTAAACAATACCAGACCCAACAGCCCACTCAATACCATTTCCCAACTAGACACTGGGCTATTGATGACTATCTAGTGAGTATGATGATCTGACTAGTTATGTGTCTACCTGAAAATAGTTTAATCTCATCTGTATTTCCTTAGCTTGCTGATGAGGAGAATGACCTGGGAGACAGTGTCAAAAGAACGATTAGGAACAACACCCTGCAAATAAAACCCCAACGACATCCCCCAGTATTCTCCGTACCATTTCTATCCAGCAAATCATTCTTACCCCATGCCCACTGAAAAGGTTGAAGAGAACAAACAGAATTTACAGTATGATCATACCGTCCAGAAATAGAGATTTTGGATAAATGATGCAGGAAACAAGCAGCACAATGGAGGATTTCTCACTGAAACCATCTTATCTCTTGCGCCTGATGACTGAGGTAAGAGGCTCTTAGCCCAAATGCATCAGACCTTAACTGCTCTGACATCACACAGGAAGACAGACAACCTCTGGGGTAACCATGGCCCAAGACACATTTGCTTGAAGCCAGAGTTGTTTATGAAGCACAGCTGTGACATGTTCGCAGTTGGAGAACAAATCAGCTCCCTAAACTGCTGTGCCCAGCAGTCAACATTTTCCAGAAATGTTCAAGACAAGATGTTCTTGGCCTGACTGAATATTGATCCTTCCTGCTAAGTGACTTCTGACCCTCCCAACTAATGATCTCTGTGACAGGCAAGGTTTGCAAGACAAGTCACTACGGTGGCCTGCTTGCCCATCTGGGCAGTCTTCTTGCCTATCTCTCCTGCCATGCCTTTGATGGAAGAAATATGTTTAGTTTAGGCGAGAGGCAGCCCTTTTACTATCCCGGTGCTAAGGGTTTTTTCCATGCCTCCAACCTCACCCTTACCGTGACCCAAGCTTCATAGGTGTTATTTCTACCAATCCTGAGCCCCCTGGCTCTGTGGGCACAACACGAGGTCTCCAAATCTCCCCTTTAAGCCTCATCCTGGTCCTCCAGATATAAACAGAAACACAAGCCAAAAGCCTCCAGGCTGTAACTTGCCTATCATCTACAACGCAAGTACTATGCCCTTTCTCTACCTCATTCTCTCTAGCTTAAGTACCTGGGAGGTTCCTAGATAGGTCTCACTGCACTGGGGAACAAAGCAAACAGCATTAACTCTCCAACCACTCTTCTATTCGCTCTCTCTGCTACAATCTCGCTTGTACTATATAAACAGTTTCTGAAGCTCTCTCTTCACTCAGACACACAATGACCTTTGCATCAAAAAGGAGAATTAGTAGCATGTGAAAGCTCAGTTTTAACGCTGCTGAAATTTCCCAAAGGATTCTCTTTTAAAATATAAGCTGGTTTTCATACAAAACCTGATTTCTTCACAGATAATGATGTTTTTTTGCCTTTCTAAGTGTGAGCAACTGCCCTTCTTGGGTACCCGGTTTTCAGGTAACTTCCTCCCGATCCCCGCCTGCCACGACTTGATCTCACCTAATTTGCGAGGGGGAAGGAACAGTTGTTAGAAACTGGTACCCCGGTAAAGAAGACACCCAGGTCAGATCTTCACCGGTAATGTTTTATTTTGTGTGGCCTGGCTCTTTCTCCAGGACTGACCCTTCCCCTGAGGGCCTGCAGCGGTTCTCTCCACCCGCCTTCGAAGATCAAAGCGGGATTACTGACTGTCCCCCTCCTCAATGATCAGCCGCTAATAGCCCGGTTAGTGTCTGATTACTATCAACCCTAGGATTCCCTGGCTGCAACTCGTGTCGGCTTGGGGAGCATGGCGTTGTATTTTTACTCTTTTGTTATTTTCTTTCCAGCTCTCTGTCTTCTCCCTAGCTGGCCGCTTGCTTGATGATCGGCTGCTAATGACCTCATTGGCGGCTGATCAATGCTGATGCCGGGATTCCCCATCTGTGGCGCGTGCCGGCTTGCGAAGTACGGCTTCATCAATTTCCTTTTCTCTTTAAACTTTCGCTGGCTTTACCCTCCGGTACAGGGCCCAGGTTATAGAAAGCCTGCAAAGTAGGGTCGGGGTTCCTTCACCCTCCTGCTCTGTGCCCCTTTACTTCCCGCTTCTTCCTCTCTCCCCCTCTTCAGCCCGGGAAATCCCTCCCCAGCTCTGAGTCCTCGGAGCTGTGGGTGTGAGGAAGGTTCAGTGCCGCTGCTCGGTTCCTCGCTCACCACCGTGGCTGTCTTCCCCAGGTAGGACGGGATCTGTAGACAGGTGCATCAGTCCCCGCAATAACCCCCATTGTCTGGGTGTGCGTCCCTGTATCCTGGTCCCTCTCGTGGGCTCCGCCACCGTAGGGGCCCCTCTAGTATCTCTCTCTCTCATCGTGTGTGTGCCTGAACTCATCTTCAGTACGCCTCCTTCTCTCTTTTATTATCCCCTTCTGGCTTCATATTGGCTGCCTGGGTTAGTTGTCACTTTCCTCATTGTCTTCCTCCTCGGCAGCTGTTCCCCCTCTTTTAGTAACCGCGACGCAGCTGTGGCGCTGTTACACTAAGCATTTCACATTTTTTAGGCAAGTAATTTTCATAGTAATCTTATGAGTTGGCTATTTAGTATGCAACAGCCTGCTGCCTTTCCTGCCAGGACAGGGAAGGGAAGCCCCAAGTGCCTTCCCGTGGGTGGCTGGGAAAGCAACCAGCTGCAGCACACAGGGTTTCCTCCCCTGCCCCACAAGTGTGGGGGCTGCATCAGAATAGTAGGGAGCACTAGCAATACAGATAATCCATTGGAGGCCGTGCCCCTCACTGTGACGTGCTGTACTGGCTGGAGCCACACAATGGGGGAAGTGCAGGGGAAGTGCCCACAACCCTCATACTCCACAAACCCCACACACACCACACCCAGCTCCCACAAGCCCCCACATACACACAACATATCTTATGCCCCCCACATACACTGTCACACCCATTCACAACTCCGACACCCTCCTACACACATACTCCATACATATATACACATACCCCCTTCCCCACAATATACAGGACTAAGAATTTTTTTTTGAGTTACACAATCACCTCTATATGCACTGCACAAATCATGACAAAAATATTTTTCATAATAAAATGAAAATAAGTTATAGTACAAGAATGACTTTTAGTGTATGATTTGGGTTTTTTTTTCTGGTTCTAAGATGGCAACCCCCCCCAGGTGCATCTCCAGGGGGGCAAAAGGAGGGATTTCCAGTGGCAAAGGTCAGCTATTAGAGGTGGGACTTCCAGTCCCAAGATGGCAACAAGGAGTGGGATAACTGTCAAGCAGTCAAGGGGCAAGATTACCCATGTAGCCCTCAACAGCTCACCAAAACTTGTTAAGCGGCCCTCCATCTGAAATAAATGCTCACCTCTGCCATAGAGGTATTTGGTTCAATACTTTCCCTGTATAGCACCCACTTTTACCACTGTTGGAGACATCATACTGGGCTAGATGGATCATTGGTCTGACCCAGTATGGCATGTCCTACGTTATTATGCCATTCACTCTCCCCCATCCTACACTGGTGTCTTGCTTTAAACTTAAAATGTTACATTTTGAGGCAGAACTCTTTGTTGTCTCTATAGCCCAATTACAATTAAGTCTTTGCAAACAGTAAGAACCTCTTAAAGACATAACTAGAATACAAATAAATAAACACATGCAAAGTAGATAGGCTGAGAAACTTTGTTTTAGTGACTAAAGATATCTGAAATAGACAAACAATGCCACCTATCACCAAACTGCTGTACTGCAGCTTCTGCACTGGGTATAGGCATAACTACAGTAAAAGCCTTGTTATCTGGCACTTCATTAACCAGCATGCTCTATTAACCGGCATGCTGGTCAACGTGGCAAAAGTGAAACTGGAAGCAGGACTTCTGGTTTCGTTGAGTCCCACTTCGGCCCATGGCCTGGGGCCAAGCAGTCTACATGGGGCCCCACTCCTTGAACCCTGGCATGCTGACCTGCTAGGGAAGGGGCAGGAAGGATGACACGATGTCTGTCTCCCATCACACTGACACACAGGATGAGGTGGAAGGGGCGTCATTGCCCAACCAGGCAAAAACACCTCTCAGGTAACTGGCATATTTGATTATCTGGCACCCCCCATTCCCCATGGGTGCCGGATAACAGAGCTTTTGCTGTAGTAGTTTTCACATGTTGCATAAATTCTCTCTCAAACACAAAGCTGTTGTTGACACCCACTCTTGCACAACTACCTTGAATTCACATAATGTATATAGAAGGGAACTGTTGTCATTACTTATTCTGATTATTTTGAAATGATAATACCCTTATAAACTTAAATAAAACCCCCAAACCTGGCCCATCAACAGAAGCAGCAGGGAGCAGACCCAGACTCCAAGCAGCAGAAGGAAAGGCAGGGGGCACAGACCCAGATAGTGGGGAGCACAGGGCTATGTCCCTGCCCACTGCCCCCACCCTGTCATTCTTGACAGGCAATTGGTTAGTAACACAGAAGCAAACTCCCCTTTGATCAACAGACCCCAGATGGGACACAAATTGACAAATACAACCAGCAAATGCAAAACCTGTCAATGTGACTCTTGTTAGGAGAGATGTTTATTGTTGTGGCACTAAACAATCAGTATCCAAGGATCCTACACATGTGGATATCACAGAACGTGGTATATCTCATATCGCATACTGGATGCCCTCACTCAAACTATGTGGGTGAAACCAGACAGGAACTATGAACCAGAATGAATTGTCACAGAACATAAAGGACAGACGCACAGACACAAACACCACAGAACATTTTTCACAGAACACCCACTCCTTCTCTGACTGCACAATCCTTATGCTCAGAGAAATTTTACCAAACAGAATCAGGGTGTCCCCAGTATGTGCAGGGGCAGGGGAATTTCCCTGAAGCTTGACCTGCTCTTGTCAGTCTCTATTCCTTCTGCCTCCTGAACAAATGGGTTACCTTGGTCTGTGCAGGGGGTGTGGATCTTATTCTCAGTCTGATCTTCCCATGTCAAGCTATGCTGCTCCCAACCACTGAACAGACCAGTTATTCTTGTATGTACAGGCATCAGGGGATTTCCCTGCGGCTCAACTAGTCACCAGTCAAGACGTGCTACCTCTGTCCCTGTCCAGACGAGTCACTTGTTCCTGCAGGGAGCAGAAGCAGCACAGTTCTCCTCACATAGTCCACTCCCCACGTTCTGGTCAAGCCAGTTTGCCTCTGCCCCTTGCACAGGCCAAGGCAACCCTGGTCTGTTCAACAAGTATGGGCATTTCCCCGTGGCACAACTCCTCCCTTCAAGTTGTACAACCTCTGCCCCCTGTACAGACCAGTGGCTCTAGTCTGTGCCAAGGACAGGGAATAGAAAGGGCAAGAAGAGCCATTCTCTTCACACCTACCACCCTCTGCAGAATGCGGAGCTGCATTTGGCAGCAGTTGCCACGTGCTCCTTGACAACCTGCCCCCTACCCTCGCAGGGGAGCTCACCAGCCAGGAGGCTGAAATGCTTATATTCCCCAGATCCTGACCAACCTCTTTTTCCACTGCTAAGACTGCCATTGAAATGTTTAGCCTGTCCACACCCCTGATATGCAATCCTGTCCTTATGTTTTACGTAAGTGACTGAAGGGATCTAAATCTATTGTCTGGTTGGTAGGTTCATGCTGACTGTGAAGCAAGTAGGAGTCCAGTAAATTCTACAGTCTGCACTGGCACAAGACATGATATATTAGTTTGCCAGGAGTCTCAGCTGGACATAAAAAAATTAGGACTTAACTCACAGACTGTTTTGGTCTTGTTCCAGTACCTGTATCTAATCAGACACTCTTCTGGATATGAATAAATATATATTCACTGCACATGCCACCCACTGCCTGATTACCCTCCTCCCATTCACTCCAGCCCCAAGCAGCGCCTTGCAGGCTGGAACTCTGCCAACCTGCAAGGGGAACCCATCGTTTCCCACTTTTTTCTGTGATTTTCATCATAATCGTTCAACACTGTCAAGCATCTTCATGATCCCATTTTTATCACTGTGAACCCAAATGAGGTTGTTCCCAACCATGGGGTTGGGAACTGCAATCCAAAGGAGTCACAGAAGGTCTCAGAAATTTCTCTCCCAAGGACAACTGGTATTCCTCTGATGGGCCATAATTTATCAGATGCTTTTTTTACTGTGTGGTTGTTTTTCCCCATTACAGGCAGACAGTCCCTTGGGTGCCCAACCTAAGAATGGCAATACTTATTGTCATATTAACACAATCACAAGAGATATTTAGCAGTTACACCTACTTTCTTTTCCTTATTTATTATTTTCCTGAGTCCCTTTGATTAAAATCATATGTCTGGTTTGCCTGGGATAGTCCCAGATTTCAAAGGCTGGTTCCAACTGGGTTAGAAAAATTAAAACAAATCCTGAGGCTGGGGCACACTCCAGCAGGGAGGTAGAAGTGGCACCATGCATCAGGCAGCCCCGCCTCCCTGTTGGGCTGTGTCCATGCCCCTGCTGGCAGGACTCTGTCACTGCCTGCAGCAGTGCTGCAAACCTTAACTTTAATTTTTGTCGTATAATATATCAGGGTAGCCAGAGTTGCTTATTCTGGGAACCACATCTGATCCTCCACTGAAGTTCAAGAGGCAGAGAACTGGGGGAGAGGAGAGGACATCTGCTGAGCAATCCAGAGTGGAGGTGATCCCCCTGAAGAGATGTGGGTTTTCCAGAAAATTTTGAATTGGAAAATTTTCTGGAAATTCTTCCAATCCCTAAATAGAGTGTGATCTGGTTTAGTATGTTTATTTGACTTATATTTAGTAAGCAAAACTGAAAAAGTACCCCCATGTTCAATTTATGTCCCAATAGCCACAGGTATTTGAACTGAAATATTTGAGTAGGAAAAAAAAAATAATACAGCACACTTAATGTGGTTTAAATGTTATATTCAAACCGTTACATGGAAAGGCATTATTTTTATTGGAATACTTGTAAACATGTAAAGACAACACAAAATAGCATGTAATTCCCTTACATTGTTTGTTTAAATTCAAGAAAAAAAATGAAGCCACTGAAAACTGTTGACACACTAATTTTAGCACACCCAAAGAACTATACATGATATGCTGTGGCTGTCTACTTATCTACTTCAACACAGTTTAACTCTCTTCCAGAGGTCATTGCAGCACCTCCAGTTTCACTGTCACTATCTGTAGAATCACTTGCACTACTTATTATTCAGAATCAGATTGAGGCAAATCTGATTCAGAACTTGAACCACATTCTCTTTTGCTAAATGATGGTTTTACCAATGAGTCTATAGGTAAGGGCAACTTATCACACAGCATCTTCACTAATTGTGCTCCTGATTCTCCAGAAACAAGAGATTTTGCGAAATAGAAACAAGCTTAGCAGTGCATCCATCTGTTAGTCTATTCTTCCTTTTTGTCTTGACTGAGCTCAAAGCCTTCCAGTTCTATTCGAAGGAAGCTGCTGTTGGTGGAATGCTTAGGATCCTTAGAGCAATCCTGGACAATGGTCGGGTGTTACAGTATCCCTTCCACCACATGAGAGGAGACAGTCTATGCTGCCTGCCCAATGATGTCTTTGCTCCGAAGTTGTTTTTTTTGTGCGGTACTCGGCAATTTCTGTTATCACAGCTATTTCATCAATGTTGGGGACATTCTTAGTTAATTCCACAATTGCATCAAGAATGGTAGGTAATTGGTCTGATAAATGTTGTCCTCTGTGTTGAGGATCCCAAAAAGTGTGCTGTCAGATGAACTGGATGAGAGCAAAACTCAGATCTCTTAGTAAACATTTGTTTTAGTACTTCTTTTTTACATAGAGGTAAAGAAGGCCAAAGCTCAATTAGATTTTCATTCAATTGTCTGAATACTGTTGGAATATTTGAAAGATTTGTTACATCTCTTTCAAGTTTCTTGATAGCCACTGAAACTGGTAGTAGCAAATTAAATGCTCCTTGAACTCAAACCCAGAACATATCATTGTTGAGACTACTTCCAAACATTCACAGGAATAATCTGGGATACTGTGTCATCTATTGAAGCATACTGCAAACAGTTCTATGTGCGCAGCAAACTATGTAAACACTTTGTAGCTGAGCCCCATCTAGTTTCTCCTGGAAATAAAAATGCAGTTTCCTTCCCCTGCTTCTCTTTCTGTAATTTCTTCAAAGTCTGATTAGCAACATGATAATTGTCAATACCTTCACAATCACTTTCCAGTTTGTCAGCATTGACATTGTATTCACACTTACTATGTCTTCTTTGTCAGAAGATTCAACTCATGACCAAGACAGCCAAACACTATTAAATGAGGATACTTTGCCTTTAATACTGGTCATGCAGCTTTCATGTTACTTGCTTTATCAGTTACAAGGGCTTGTACCCTGGAGGGACCTGCACTTCCAATCTCTTCACTCTGTAATTTGGCTATGTATTCACCTGTATGACAAGAAGATTCGGCTGCAATTGCTTTCAGGAATATTGGTTCAGGTGTTGCTAACATAACATTCAATAAAGGATTTCCTTGTATATCAGTCCATTCTTTTGACAGAGTCAGTGATTCTGCTTGGTTATTCAAAGGATTGGTCATTGATTGAATTATATCACATTCTCTCTTAGAGAGTATGACAAGCGATAACATGACACTAACTTATACGATGGGCAAACTAGTTTGTAATGTTCCTTCCAGGATTGACTTTCAGTTATGGAAAGAGGTGGACCACTTGCAAATATAGCTTGAGCTAATGTCTCATCTGCTTTTTCTTGATCTTCTTTTGACATTTTGCCCACAAAGCTCGATAAAAAGACTGACTGTCTTGCACAGCTACCCATGGTGGATCACATACCTGGTGACAGTGATCTTGAAAGCAAGGATCCTGCTGCTTCTTCCCCCAGACTTGGCAGCTCAACATTTTCATTTTCCATTTTTTGCAAATCTGCTATTTAACTTGAGCTACCAGGTTCCTGAAACAAAAGGGGGAAAAAGTTTTTATTTTAGCCTATTCTAGTCTGGCCTCATCCATCAGAAGGAGAAGGAGAAGTAGCAGGGAGCTTGCTTCCCCCCTCCCTGCCATAAAGAACACTCTGCTACGGAACTTGCTGCTCAGTTGCCCTGGGACTGCAGAGTCAAAGGGGAGTATAGTCTGTCCTCTGCCACAGGCCAGAGAACTCAGCTCGCTCAGTTGTTTTTAAATAGTTAACTATTTATCTACTATGTAATTAAAAAAAGATATTGCTAGCCGAAGCCACTTCGGGTACTTAGTGCAAGCAGAAAAGCAGGATGCAAATACTTTAAATAAATAATAGTCCAGAATTGCATTAACAACTTTTAAAACTATGTTTTAATAGATGCTAGTCTATACTGTGTGTTGTTTAACATATTAATTTGTTTACTTACATAGGATTCTTGTAGTAGACTTTTTTCAGGTGATGTTGTTCCACCACTTGGTTGTGTTAGCCTTTTGTATATGGCTTGTACTCTTTCAAGACAGTTTCTACACGTCAGTAAATGTTTCTTCACTCATGGTGCATTGTTAGCATACTCCTGTCTGCAATATTTACATCTACCAACTTTCTTCTTTCCTTCAGTGGCTTGAACTTCACTATAATGATGCCAACGCACTGGGTTTTTTTCTGAATAGGCATTATGGTGATTACTTCAAATTAAAAGTACTAAAAAAACTAACATATATATGCAAACACTTCCAACTTCCCCAAATCCAGAAAAGAAATGAGACACTGCTTGGTGTGTTTGCTGAACTGAAAGTGAAACAAAAATTAATCACAGTTTTAGTTTTGCTTTCACTTGCAGTCTGAGATTAAATAAGAATTTTAGCTTTGTTTTTTATTTGACTTGCACAGCCAATTAGGTGAATTCATAAACTTGATTTTTGGTTTGGATTATTATGTGAGTGTATTTAACCTCCTGTTTACAAATCAACAAAACATATATGTACTCTCTCACATACTTCCTAGGGATAACTACCTGAAAAACATGAATTACAACTTTGTAACTGCCAAGCTTGCCTAAAATTGTATTGGCATCCATTCATTGTTACTAATGAAGGTTATGAAGCGGTCTCAGGGAAAAGTGGGAGGGGCTTCAGCCAATTTCCAGAGGCACAAGTACCGTGCCAGTGAGCCACATATGTCTTGCGAGCTGTGGCTTGGCCACCATAGTGTTATAAAAAAAAAACACAACTAGACAAAATAGTTCAAAGACACTTAATAGGTCATGTAATCATTACAGTTAAATGTTAAATATATTATGTTATATATATTTTTATATTATATACAAAATATTTATATATTTTAAATATATTTACAGTTAAATGTACATCTCTTTCAGATTCATACAATAAAACCTAACCTTGAGCATCTTGACAGCGCATCCAATGTTTCACTGAAAATTATTTCCATGCCTGACCTAATGTTTCCACACCTTAGTTAATGTTTCTAGATAAGAGTTTAAAAAGCATGCAGGGCTGTGAAATGGAAGCTACATTACTAGGAGCAGATAACAGCAAAACTGCAAAAGTAAGGATAGCTGGAGCAGTGGAACCATTAAAGACTAGAGGTGCACCAATACATTGGTCCTATCAGATCAGCACTGATATAAGGAAAATTGACTGTATTGGCCAATGGCTTTTTTTGGCTGGTGTGACTGATAATGCCACCGATAAATGCCCCATGCATGTGTGCAGCCACAGCACAGTATGCAGGCAGCCAGGGGTGCAGCTGGGTCTGGCTTGTAAATCTGTTGTGGGGGAAGGGACATGGTGGTGGGCAGATAGAGGCCCTACCCGTGAGGGAGGGAATGGAGCTGGGGTAAGGGCAGGGGTGGAAGACTGAGCTGAAAGTGGCTTATCCAGGAGGTATGGGGAGGCAGTGGCAGCTCCTGCTGCTATGCGTACCCTGGGAAGACATGCGGGCAAGGGGGGGGCGTGTGCCCCCGGATCTGCGCATGGGGTGAGGATGGGCTGCAGCTGCAGGCTGGGAGCATGCCAGGCTCTTCCCAGTGGGGGCTGGGCCCAGGTTGTGCTCGAGGTGAGCAGCAGGAGTGCTGGGATGGGGCTGTGGTGAATTCTGGGGTGGCTGCAGCTCCACCCCATAATGCTCTCCAGTGCTGCCCTCCCCCTGACACCTGCCGTTGGGAAGAGCTCAGCACAGCCCTGACTGCAGCAGCCTGCCCTCATCCCATGTACAGATCTGGGGGCACATGCCCAGCTGCATACTGGAATTGGATTGGTGTTGGCCAATATGGCTCATTAAAAATTGGCCATCAGTATCAGGACAAAAATTCTCTGCACCCCTACTAAAGACCATGACAAAGGCAAGATGTCCATTCTATGAAATGAAGAGTTTTGAAGAAATCAAGGCTATAGTAAGCCCATGGCGGCCAAACTGAGGCTTGCAAGACACATGCTGGATGCATGGTACTTGCAGCTCTCTAGAAATTGGCCAAAGCCCTGCCCCCCCCCACGCCCGGCAGCTCTGGGTGACAGCACAGCCTGGCACCTCCTGCTGCTCCAACTTTCCCCATAGGGAGTGTGCCCCAAACCCACCCTCCTTCTCTCCCTCCAGGACTGCCAGCTTAGGTGCCAGTTGCCAGGACTCCAGCCACACCACTTACCCAGGGCACGCTCCCCACCGGGAATGCCAGAGCAGCTCAGAGGCGCTGAAGGGGCAGGTCACCTCCACTCCGGGTTGCTCAGCAGACCCACCTCCCCCTGCCACTCTCTGGCTCTTGAACTTCAGCAGATCAGATGTGGCTCCCAGGGCGAATAACTAGCCACCTCTGTAGTAAGCCATGAAGTCCACTGACTCCCTCATTCCTTCCTGAGCAGAAGTGCCAAGGGCTTGGTTTTAAACGTGGAGCGAGCAGGAATCAATGAGGGGTGCAACTGCACCACTGCAGCCCTCTGGACCCACCCCCTCCATGCAGTCCTTTGTGTAACAGAGCTGTGGTCTGCGGTGATGCCTCCCAGACTAGATCTGAGACCTTAGGCTGTTCCGAAACCCATCTGCTTTTCTTGGGAGAGAGGATTTGCACCCAAGAGGGCTCAAGCCAGACTAAGAAGTCACAGCTCTTGTGCTTTGATTTGTCCTTATTAATTGTAGAGCATAATTTCGGCTTGTATCAAAACAGCAGAGTGGCACCTGGACCGGAGCATCTCGGGGACCTCCGCCCAGGCATCGGCGACTGGCCGCACCGAGGAAGGCTCAACCCCGGCTCCAAGGCGGGCACAC
>JAGPOW010003277.1:33099-58888 GCA_030014935.1 Caiman crocodilus
ATTCCCGAGGGGGAATACAGGCTTCCAACGGGAGGGAAGTCCTGGTCCCCCCTCAGGAAGACCGAGGCAAAGAACCCATTGAAGATCTCTGCCTTCCCAGTGGAGAAGGGAGGAGTAGGCCTGTGCACATTCCTTCCTCCCACCTGCTACCACCATGGGGAATGGGGGAGCAGGCCTGGGCCTAGCACAGTGGGGTAGGAGGAGGGCAAAAGCAGGCCCAGGCTGATGCAGTGGGTGTGGGGGGAGGGAAGTAGCAGGCCCGGGCTTGGGTCTGATTCGGGGGATGTGGGTGAGAATCGGGCTCAAAGTAGGGTGTGGAGAAGTTGGCCTGCGGTGGTGGTGTTAGGGATGGGGAACTGCAAGCCCAGCCCAATGTGGCAGCACCATGGGGACAGGAGGAGTTGGCCTCCCCTCCTTGGGCCCACGTCCATTCTTCCCCCATCTCCTGCATTGGTCCTGAGCCCTCTGTTGTTGTGTCCCTGCTGCCGCCAGGCCAGCCCAGACCCACTACTCCCATGCCCCTTCTGCCGTGGCCTACCTTCTCCTCACCCTCAGGCACAGTCCTTCCCTGCATCGGGCCTGGGCCCACTTCTCCCCTCCCCCCCAGCTGCAGTGGGGAGGCGGGGAGTGGACCCAGACCCCGAGCATCAAGAGGGAGGTGATGAGTGGGTGAGAGGGCCTGGGTAGGGGTGGGGTGAGGGGTTGGGCACAGAGCTCCAACCCTCCGCACTCCACCCCCTGGTTATTCTTGATAGGTAGTTGTCTAGTCTTATAAGTAAGGACCTACCAAAATTGTGATTTCATGATTTTTGCAGAAACTGCCATTTTTGGGCAGACCCTACGAGGGAAAAAGCCAGGGGCTTCCTTTGTGCGGGGGAGGAAAACTCTTCAAAAATAAAATGCTAGCTCTGGGAAGAGGGGAAGGACGCTGCTGGCATGGCAAGTTGGCTGCTGCCTCTTCCCCTTACCACTGATTGGCTGTGAGGGCTGTCTGTTATACAACCAATTGGCAGTGAGGGGTGAGGCCATATGATGGATAGCCCTTGCAGCCAATCAGTGCTGAGGGGTGGGACCAAATGATGGGCAGCCATCAGGGCCCCTTGGCTTCCCATTCACCAATCAGAGGTGTGTGGGGAGCCACTGTGCCGCACCCAAGAAAATAGCTGTCAGCAACATGGTCTGTCTGTGAAATCAGCTGGCAGTTGCCTTGACTTCAGTAGATCCTTATTTATAAATTATTGTTTGACATCTGGAGGCCTAGAACATACACCAGTAATTCAGGAATAATATTGGTTTCCTGACTCTCTCTTTTTGCTGCATAATAAAAACATGAAAATATCAATATGTTTATCCTTAGATTTTGCTTATTTGTCTTGTGTTTGGCAAGATGCATATTCCTTTTAGAAATCTTTGACTGTTCATGACCGATGGAGGGTGAAAGCATTTCAGGTGAAAGAATGTTGTGAATGTCACTTTTTATAAATGTCACTAATTGAAACTGCATTTTGCTATGTAATTGTAACTTAATTTTGAATTTGCTTAGGCAAAGGTAGTTCATTTGAATTTGATTTGGTAAACAAAAAACTGCCAGTGTCTCCTTTTTTTCTTTGACAGAATTGGAACTATAATATTAAAAACTCCCATTCATAAAGTTGTTGCAGGAAAACTGCATATGTTATGTTTCTGTTTACAGGGTTGTAGAGATTGCAGCCTGTCACTCTGCTCACACTTCTGCTGCCAAGACCCAAAGTGGCCAGATATACATGTGGGGCCAGTGCCGTGGCCAGTCTGTTATTATTCCACACCTTACTCATTTCACCTGCACTGATGACGTATTTGCTTGTTTTGCTACTCCTGCTGTGATGTGGCGTCTCCTTTCAGTAGGTGAGACAAGTTAGGGTGATGTACTGTAATGCACCTCTGAAACCAGGTTTTCAATTCAAATGTAAATGGTTTGTCTTATAAAACTGGAACTAGATAGATATAAAACAAAAGATGTAAATTGTGTGCGTGTGTGTATGTATGTGTATATATATAATGTGTGTGTAATGTAATATATATATATATGGTATAGCACACAGTAAGTGCTTTATTATATATAATCAAAATAAAGCAGTTATTAATGTGTTCTATAAATGAGTATAGAACTAGATTTTTGTTCACATGGCATTCAGTAAAAATGAAAGGTCTAAAAATTAAAATTATATATCCCCACCCATATATGTATATATCCCACTTATATATGTAAGCCAGAGAGTCATTTGCACATATGTAGTGGGATATATAATTTTAATTTTTAAACTTTTTATTGAATGCCAAGTGAACAGAAATCTAGTTCTACAGTCATTTATAGTGTACGTTAATAAATGCTTTATTGTGTGGTGTGGGTGTGTGTGTTTTAATGTGCTGGCAGAACCATAACAGTTAATATATAAACCAGTTTTAATCAGATTTTTTTGTTGTTAACCCAGTGTGTAACCCTACACTTGATAATATAGGAATGGGATTAAATTAATTTCACTCCTCAAGCTCATTTACCTTTTGTATGATATTCTAGTCCTTCATGTTGACATTTCCTCCCAACTTTTCCATTAGCAGATTTAATTCTTCTCAGCCTCTTGAAGGCTCAGCTCAAGTGTATTCCTATTTCTTGTGCCAACCGTATCAACGAAATTTTAAACAAGGTCAGTCCCAAGTTTTAATCCTTGAACTCTACTGGTGACCTCCCCGTACCTTGATATTTCCCCCTTTGGCACAAACTGCTGTCATTTTCCTGTTTGTCAGATTTACAGTTCTTGAACTAATCCCAGTCATATCAACCTTAACAAATTTTTCAACTGGAGTTTTATCAACTGGTTTACCAAAGTCAAGATAGATTAGATCTAATGAATTTCTGTCGTCTTGAAAACCAAGCTACCTGGGCAGTTTGGCACAATCTACCTTGGTAAATTCATGTTTCATTTTATCCTATTTTCCATTTTCTCCATTTTTCATTCATTTTTTCCTTCAGAGTTTGTATAAAGCTTTGTATACTGTTGTGTACAGACTACTGGGTCCGCATTTGTTTGGAGCACTTCCACCTTCTTGCCCTTAATTACAGTTACTACTCTATCTGTTCTTTAGTTGTACATTACTGTCCCCAATTTGACTTGAGTTAGTAAAAATCTTTGATCCAGAACTCTCAGAATTCTGTGCTTGAAAACTAGCCTCAATTTGGACACTCTGAGCTCTTTGCATTTTGCTTCTATACCTATGGTAGCTCCATTCTTTTATCTGTGTTCAGTTTTCTCATTTGCATGTTCAATACCATTATCATTACTGAAAATGAAATTACCCCGAAAGCTGAAGCAGAAGTATTCATTTAATCTTTGGACCATAGCTACATACACTGCCTTAACTTTTTACTTCATTCTTACTTCATCATCATCATTTTATTTTTTCTTTTTCTTGTTTTCTGTTTTTATGGCTAAAGACGCTTTTACTACTCGTTTTACTGTCCTCTGCAGGATCTCACTCTATCTATTCTATCTATTCTCACTTCTTATGATTATGATCCTTCCCAAACTAACTAATATCTCCTGCTTCTGACTAAGCTCAGCTAGTTTCTAGTTCTGCTACCTCTTTTTACAAAGCAATATTTGGATAAGTTTTTGAGAGTTGTTTATCTATGGGCTGGTTTGAACTAAGCTGAAAAGCCAGGGAGTCATTTGCACATATGTAGTGGGACTAGATCCTGGATGTGAACCAGAGTGGTTGACATCACATTGCCTGCAGAGTAATCATTAGACAAAGCATATTGCTTAGCAACTAAACTTGAGCAGCACCTATGTACTATGACATCAAGTCCTCCCCATGGCAGTATCTGAGAATGTTAATGATGTTAGTTGCTCTCTGCATTCTGAGAAGTCTTCAGAGAGCAGATTTTTCTGGAGTAAGAGTAGATACTTCAAAATGCTGTAAAATGAGTATGCATGCTGTGATTTTTACTTTAGAAGTATTGTGAAAGAAAGCAGCATTAATTTACTAAAGGCCTTCATCAATTTTCGTTCTTAAATAGAGCATTAGAATAATTTTGCTGCGTGTCTCTCACCTGTTTCCTTGCACTCCAGGTGGGCATTGTGGGGGCACAGGGGCAGGATGTGCCCTTTGATCTGTATGGGGCAGGGCAGGTGGGCTGAAGCTGTGGTATGGAGCCGGGGCTGTGCCGAACTTCTTCTCAGGGGCTGAGCTTAGGGTGAGCGTCACTGGCACTGGGAGGAGGTGCTGTGGGGTGGCTATGATGAAATCTGGGGGAGCTGCAGCCTCCCTCATGGCCCTCTCCCAGCACTGCTGCCACCTGCCCTGAGTCCAGCCCGCAGCTGCAGCCTGCCTGAATTCCACCTTGCACAGATCTGGGGGCACATGTCCTCCTGGGGTGCAAGCAATAGAGGAGCTGACCTTCCCCTCTCCCCCAACCCCCCCAGTATTAATCTTAATGGTAATTTTTTTCAGGTATAGCCATTCCCTCCCTCTCCCAGTCTTAATATTCAAATTGTACTAAACCCCACACAAGTAATGAGATGTGTCTTGAAAATCAGTGTACTGCTGCAAGAGTGGAGAAGTGTGGAGTGTCCAGTGTGGAGAAGAGCACGCATAGAAATTAATTGGTCAGTTTTGTACAGAACCCTTTTCCCCATATATAGACCCCCCCCACTCTTTCTTACACCTTCAGTTGGTAAATATAATATATATATATATATATATATATATATATATATATATATATTTGTGTGTGTGTGTATGTATGTATATATATATGTGTATGTATGTATGTATATAATAGATATATCCCGGCATCTGTTCCTGCCTGGAGCAGGGGGTCGGACCTGATGATCTGTTTAGGTCCCTTCCAACCCTAAGTACTATGATATGATACTATGATAATAGGTGGGCCGGTAGGAGCATCATTGTCTTTCCTAACTCATAATGGAGAGGTCAGGAGAGGAGAACCGGTAGCTGAGTAGTAATGACCGACTCCTAGGAAGCCACCTTGTGCCCTTTCACTTTCTCATTGCCTCCTGTCCTCCAAGAATGTCAAGTACACTTACACTTAAAACTGTGAAAATCAAGAAAATAGGGTATGCACCAGACTGGCTATGCAGCCTTAACGCTGACCTTGGTACTCCAACTTACTATTAAGTATCGTAATATTCTCCTCCTGGATATGGAGCATGGTATGCTATAGACACATCACATGTGCACAGTTGGAGAAATTGATATAATTTCTTTTCCAAGTCAGAAGTTGTTGTTTACTTTGTGAACATAGCTAGCTGTGCCTGGCCTGTGTTTGACTAGTCTATAAAAACCTCTTCAGAGGGCGATAGTCCTTATCTTAAGGACTAGTCAATTGCCCATCAAAAATTACAGGAGTGGGAGGAAATGGGGGGCAGAGTGCTGCCTCCCCTTCTTCCTGGCCCCCCCGCCAGTCCAGGCCCACTCCCTCTTCCCTCCTGCTGCTTGGGATCTAGGCCCACTCCCATTCCCACTGCTTTGGGCCCTGGGCCTACTCCTCCCCTGTGTTACCTGCAGGGAGCAGGGTGGGGCAGGGGTGAGGCAAGCCCTGATGGCTTCGCCCCCCCCTTTCTGTCTGCTCTATTGCTGCTGCCTCCAAGGAGCAGGGTGGGGTAGCGGAGGTCAGCTGTGCTGGCCTCTCCTTCCCTGCTCTTTCCCTCGTGTCCCCACCATCATGGTGGCGGGCTGCCTTCTGTCAGAACGGCGCTTTGTGATCTGATTGGCTGTTTGTCAGCCAGTCAGAACATGAATAAAGCATTTTGGAGAGACAGACAGACTTAGACTTTTATAATATTAGAATTTCCTCTGACATCTTTTACACTATAGTACACTGACACGTATGTTGTCGGATTGCTAGAAATCCCTGTGGCAAGAGCTGGCTTTTGTTCTCCTCTATTTGAAAGACTCACAACACTCCATACAGAAACAAGGGTCCATGATCTTTTTGTGTTCAGTGAGCTGTGGTAAGCTGCTGCAAGTAATCCCAGTACAATGAAAACTGTTCCTAACAAAGTGAAGGGTAAAATGAGGAAATAATACAATGGGATGCTAGGTACCACATAAAATGTGGTAAAATGAGGAAATGATACAATGAGATGCTAGGTACCACATAAAATGGCACTTATGTAGGCACATGTTGTTTTCCAGTGGTCCCTGCCATCTCTGGGCATTGATGTTAATGTAGCTAAGGTTGTATTTAGCTTGCCTGCAATGCCACAAGTAAAGCTTATTATCCCATAGCATGCTATACATTTTCCTTATGGGACTTCTTCCCTGAGCAGTCAATCAATTTCCTTTTTAGAAATTCTGAAAATGCGTAAACTATATTAAGGTTGTATTATTTGTTTTGTTTTTATTCTCTTTATTAATAAATATTAAAAAGTTGCATCACCTGTATTATTTTGTCTCTTAATACATGGTTCTTATGGTCTCCATTTCATACCAGGAAGATGAATCAGTGTTTTCCAGAGCTGCATAAGAGCTGTCTACATGCTGAGGGAGCTCTATCTGGAAGCCTGTTCTGTGTGGTAATTTTTCTCAACTTCCAAGAATACTGAAGAGAAGTACTTCTCTCAGTAGCAAAATGGCTGTTGTATAACCATACTTTTTCATAGCGTGGCAATCAGGGTTTCCAACATAGTTACCAAGGATTTAATAAATAAATATTATAATGTTATGCAACAACATCTTATTGACCGGCTAATTTCATTAAGTCATTGCTAATGACTACACTATCATTAAGCAGAAAGGTTTAAAAACCAATACCATTTTTTTGTCTTTTTACAGAGCATGAAGACTCTTTAACAGTAGCTGAATCTCTTAAGAAAGAGTTTGACAGCCTAGAAACCTCAGACTTAAAGTTCCGTGTTGATGGAAAATACATTCATGTTCATAAAGCTGTTCTGAAAATCAGGTAGGTCTTGTTTTATGCTTCTAGGTACTCAATACTTCTATTGCAGTGGGGGCCAACATTATCTCTGATTTAAAAACAGGAAATCCATGGGAAACAGAAAACCCAGATCCCCGAGTATCACCCATAGAAATCCTTGCCTCTTACGTAATTCCTGGACCATTACAGCTACAACATCACTCCAACACTTGGATAATATCACTAAGGTTACCAGATCTTTGATTAACATTTTTTCTTTACCTTTGTTTTTATATTGACTTAAATGTATATGAGTGAGACAGTTTTAAATGCTGTTGAATTGTAACTTACAAGTATAAAAAAAACTTTAAAAAAAAAACTATATTACTACAGAAGCTCTTGAAACCATATCCTAGTCCATAAAGTCCATATTAACATCTTCAAATTGGAGTTCAGTGTCCAAACTTCACAACAAGGTTTTAATTGAAAGAACTTGCTTTTTTTTATTGAATATCATGAGAACAAAATCTTTTTCTACAGTTATTTATAGTGCATTTAATGTATGCTATTATTTTGATGCACAAATATAGGAACATAGAATAAGAGGAAACTCTCAAGCCATTTAGTTCAGTTCCACATCATTATCAGGCAACTGTTTGTTCAAAGGGTTCCACAAGAACATTTACTTCCAGCTCTTTTGGTGCACCAAAGCAATGGAATATCCAGGGTCAGACTAGGGGAAAGAGGAGAAGGGAACCACAGTATGCACAGGGAAAGAGTGGAAAAAACCAGGGTATCATCAGTACCAGATCACTAACTAGCAAGGAAATTGTTAGGATAAAGAATTTTCTTGATCCTACAAGGACAAGTGTGTTCTTTGCCACAGAAGAAAGCAAAAACAAAAAGTGGTGCTTGCCAGTCTGATCCATGGGAAAATTTCTTTTTTGATTGCAAAACTGGTGATCAGTTTGATTCTGAGCATGTGAATAAAATCCAGCAATGGAACACTTGAGAAAATTTCTCAGTACCATTAGGATCACAGTTGCTTCCAAGGCAATCATTTTACCTCTACATGTGGCTTCAGAGGAAGACAATGGAGAAGGAAAGCAGAAGCCAAGCAGTGCATTTGGGGATAGCCTAGGAAGGGGTAGAGTATCTTCCTGCCTCCATCACACAACCAGAAGAAGCTGTAAAACATGGTATTACCAAACATGTTCCAGAGAATTTCCTTTCAACTGTTATGTGGATGATAGGTATGTTGGTGAGTTTGCCACTGATAAGAGGCAGAAAACACATCTGCAGTCTAGTTTAGTTTTATTTTGTACACCCAAAGTACAATATACACACTTGCCTCAGTGTATATCTGGCTGCCTGTTACAGCAAAATACATATTTTCGTATATCTGCTGATGGAAGACCAATGTATTCACTAGTGTTCTATGTAGTCTCTCTGATTTAAGCTTATGTTTTATATGTAAACTTCTAATGGAAATCTACTGATTAGCCAGATGCAACTTTTTGTCTTTCTGGGAGCTAGCCTAACATAGTGCTTCAGTGATCTTGGGAAGTATCATCTAGCCAAAATGGTCCTTGTGAAACCACAGTTTGAGGAAGAATTCCTTTTCCCACTAGCTTCAAATGCCACCTTATTCTTTTCCTCACTTCATAGTCACATTACCAAAGCCATTCATTTCTCTGCCCTCTGTATTTATCTTTCAAACAATTTTGAAGTGTGAGAACTTAGTATAAGCACGTAACTGAGAAATAGCAATATGTATGCTGTAGTTTTTTTCCTTCCAATATTCACCCTAAAATGTGCTTAGAAAGAGTGATCTCTAAGCCCTTCTAAACCTCTTGTTTTGTAAAGCTAAATAAGCAAGCTCACTTAACCTCCACTCATAAGATGGGTTCTCCATTTCCCTTAACCTTCCCAGTAGCCCTTTTCTGCACCTGGTCCCATTTAATTGCATCTTAAAAGCCATAGATTTGCACATGGTATTCTAAAGGGGGATTTTGCTGTTACGAGTTGCACATGAGTACACGGGAAAGAAGAGAACAAAAAACCCTTGCATGTTTTTGTAAACAATGGAGGCTAGATTTATTTCAAATGGACTCTTTAACATAGTTCATTCTTAACATATTTGTATAATAATATGGAATGCCAGGTAAAGCTTCTGCCTTCCTGTTCCAGGTGTGAACATTTCAGAAGCATGTTCCAGTCATATTGGAATGAGGACATGAAGGAGGTGATAGAAATAGACCAGTTTTCTTACCCAGTATATCGTGCCTTCCTTGAGTATCTATACACAGACAGCGTTGATCTGCCACCTGAAGATGCTATAGGTAGCACAGTCTTCTTTAGCCAAATTTATATGAGAAATCTGGTGACCTGAATAACTGACAAAAAAGTAGGGGGAATAAAAGATGTTTTTGAGACCTACTGTATAACAGTTTTTTGATGACTAATATAATTATGCTTTAAAAAGGTAGACTCTGCTAGCAGCTTTCTACAGAAATGTACGAGTACTGAACAAGAAGTGCTGGATTGGAAAGTTGATTACTTTTTTTTTTCTGAATTAAACACTTGAACATTTTACTAAACTGCATAAATTTTGACTTGTGTTAATGTATGGAAACATTGCAGCATAATACTCCCATGTTATAGGTCAGTGATTCTCAACCAGGGTGCTGAGAAGTCCTTTCAGGGGTGCCGTCGTGTGCTATGCAGAGTTAGGTGCACAAACATGATTCATAGGATAAGCCCAAAGGGCGCATCCCAATGAGCGTGCATGTGCAGGGGTGCACATTTTCTGCAGGATCAGTAGTAGTGAGACAAAGTGATCCAGGTGGGGTAGAGGTAGCAAAGTGACCTGGGTGGGATAGGGGAGGCTGGCTCCAGAAACCTTCTCTGAGGTCGTGTGGGCCTCTTGGGGCAGCAGTGGTGTTGGGCTGACCACTCAGAGCATGGCTCTGGCTGACCAGGCTCTGATTTTTGGTGGTACACACTACTGCCACATGCACCACTCTGCTTTTTAGCACCGTTTTTTGACACTGGGATCTCCTGGTGTGTTTGAAAAAAAAACAACAAAAAACCTCCATTCTGCTAATTAACAGTGCAGCAAGTGGGTGCATGTATACGGAGTTTGGTTTGCAGCGCCTTAGACAGGTTTGTGGTGCCTCAAATTGCACGTGTACGCTTGTCAGGACATGCCCAGAGATTGCAAATGGAATGCTTTTTAACACTGTGGATTCCTAAACCTGCTGTGGTCTTCCTGAGTTTGGGCACCCATAGGCAAGAGGAGTGAAAATTAAGAGATGGCATTTTTCTGAAGGGTGCCTTGCATCCAAAGAGGTTGAGAACCATTGCTATAGAGACTGAAGAGCAAAAAACAAGCTTTTGCTTTAATAGCTACCATTTTATACTTATGCTATTGCCCTGGTAGCCCCACTGACATCAGTGGAACCCTGTATTCAGAGGAAAGCATTTGTGTAACCTTAGCAGGGTTAGGCCAAGGTAGTAACATGACTTTTGTTTTCTTGCTATGTGGTGGTAAAATGGGTTTTCTGAATGGTTACGTCCATAGCATTTGTATATGGCACCTCCCTTAGGGATTGAAGATCCAATTTATGTCCTGAAAAACTTAAGTTTTTACTGTAAAAACAGATTATTAGAAGTAGCTAATATAATGGTATCTTCTAATTTTAGGACTTCTGGATTTGGCCACATCTTACTGTGAAAACAGATTGAAAAAACTATGTCAACACATTATCAAGAGAGGAATTACTGTGGAAAATGCATTCTCATTACTCTCTGCTGCAGTCAGATATGATGCAGAGGTAAAATTTTCAAGTTTAAGATAACTAAATAGATGAGCAAAGCCATGGAACAAAGCAATTGGTTTTGCTTTAATTATAGAAAGACATCCTCTACTTCTGCTATGAGAGAATTGTTCATGGGATTCAGAATTGTATTAGTAGAATTCTGATGCTGTTCCTTGGGCTTTAAGACTGTTATATTTGAAGTGAAAGCTGTATTTTAGTAATAAACTAGTAGTAGAAAAGTTAGTACCTGTATATGTTAATATGGTCATAATAAAGCCACAGGGTGAGATGCAATATATACATTTCATGCTTTGTGGTTTATGATGACTATTTTAGGATTTTTTGTTTAGCTTCATAATAAATTGCTGTGTCAAGTGGAAGAAAGGTTATGTTGAAAACTTCCTATTTAGGATGTTTTCACAGAAAACACAGGCTATAAAAAGCTTGGGGGGAACAAACTTTGAGCTTCTGAAAGTTCTGCTTGGTAGATTTCATTAAGACTAATATTTTTGTATATTATACTTTTTAAAATGTGTACACTAGCTGTACCTTTTTAAATCCTCTTTGTATATTTGGGGCTTTTCTTATCATTCCTATCCACGGCAAACTACAGAAAGCAGGCCTTCAGCCCTGGCCCACTTGTTCCGGCCCAGCTTTCCTGCCTTCTCACCTTTTGGTCAGACACCTTGAACTCGATTAACAAAGCTGAGCAGATGACATAATAGGCACCAATTAGACCTGTTTTGTTCTCTCTTTATTTACACTTTGGTACAGATAATTGTGTCTTGGTGCTGTTGAAATCTTTGTCATCTAATTTTGTATTTACACGTTGCATCATGGTGATCCTGTAAATGTGTGAGAACCAGCAAGTATGTTTCGGGAATGAAAGAACAAATGTTCAGTGCTCAAGGATCAAAATTTATAGAACTTGAGAGAGACAAATCAATAATACCATTTTTTTTTCTTTATTGCCAAATTTCAAATGGAAATAAGTCCAGTATCATCTCTTGCATCAAATAAAAGCTCTATTTTTACAATCCAAATAAAATACATTTCCAATCCTTGGGTATAAAATCTGTTTGTACAATGAAATTAAACACCAGTGTGCAAATCTCACTATAAGACCAAGTAATGGTGAGTTTTGTAGTCAAATAAAGTATGTGACTGGGGTGGGGGGTAGGATTTTTTTCTTAAGTAATAGCTAAATATTTCACTACTTAAGGCGATCATTGGGCACAGTGTTTTTCAGCCCCTGAACAAGTGTAAGATTTGATTTTGCTTTGGCATTTATTTACAGTGGCTTTTTTATTATCAGATTTGTACCTCTACTGGAGCTGGCTCGTTTTCCATTGCCTCTGCATTCTCATGAAAGGTTATGGTGCTCCACTGATCACATGTATTTTTTTTTTATTTTGTTTTTAAGGTCTTGTGCTTTAAAGCAGCCAAAATGCACAGTGTTCTTATGCGGCTGTACTTGCTTCAAAGCTTTTGAATATGTTGCTCACTAATGTGCCTTGTATAGTACACCAGCCATTCTGATGTGATAGTCATCTGCTTATTAACTTTGCCTGTGTTGAAAGGACTGCAGTTATTTGAAGCCTTTTGGTATTTGTAAAGGTTTTTTGCTTGAAGTTAATAGAATGTGCACTCGTAATTTCAACAGGAGGTTTTTGACTGCTTTTAATTTAATACAGGTGAATGTAAAAATGTTAAGTATGGTTTGGCAGCCAGAAATGAGTCCTGCAGAATGCATTTCTCATGTACCATGACTGTTCTACTGAAGAGTAGGAAAGAATCAAATTATTGTGCTACAGCATGTGCAGAACTCCTTATTAAATGAAGCTTATGAAATAATGTTTTACGGATTATGACAGGTATAAAAATTGCAGTCAAGTTAAAAATGGATGGCACTCATGTGACTGAGCTGCTCTTGAAATCTGTAACCGTATTCAGAAAACAGATGTTTGACTGTCTGCAGCCTGCCTGTGGTGTTTGCTAAAGTTACTGGAGTTGTTCAGTTTTAACACTGGAGCTAGTTCAGGGAACATTGTTTCTTTTAGAAAGCAGTAGGTCAAGCTGCATCATCTGTTTACAGAGTTTCATGATATGGTAATGTTTTACTTTAGTACTAAGGTTGGTTGGTTTTCTGAAGTGACCCATTATACTCCAGTCAATCAGAGCTATAGCCTAGGTCCAGTTTCTCCACATAATTAATTAGTAGTTTTGCTTTTAACACTTAGAACAGCAGTTCCCAAACTGGGTTGTGACCCTAAATGGGGTCATAACATCAGTGGATGGAGGTGTGGGGGTGGGGGACTGTGGGTTGGAAGTAAGGGGCCATGCTGAGGAAATGGGGCTGTGCTGAGGAAAAGTTTGGGAAGCATTGACTTTGAACTTTGTTTTATGTAGCACTACTTGAAGTGCACCAGTCTGCAAGTATATGATTTAATTGATCTAACTTTTCAGTAGAATTCTAAATTCCAAAGTTGTTTTTTGTTACAACTGGCGTTCCTGTGTGTATTGTTTCTCTGACACAGAATATAAGAATTAAAATACTGTAAATACAGTAAATGTGTATGATGTAGTTTTATTTAAAATCCAGTTTGTACATTTGCCACAAAATAATCACAACAGTGTATATACCACTGATTGCCTGGTTAGTTATTTAAGACACAGCTTCAAGCATCTTGATCTTACACCAAGACATATTTATTGTATTGCTGTGCCACAGAAGATCATAGCCTGACTGTCAGACTTTCCATTTTAGCCTCAAGTGAAAAATACAAATAGAGCTTTATCTAATAATGTGTGTACATTCCAGGTGACTTGATTGTCCTTTAAAATGTATTAAGCATTCAGTAAGACTCTAGACTAGTGATGTCTGTCAAACGAATGTTAGAATCTGGTGGGAGAATAAAAAGGTGACGCTGTTGAAGGATGCAGCAGTTCCTATAACACAGAATCCTATGGTCTAACACATAAGTTAAGGTTTCCCTCTAAAAGGAACAGTTGGTAACTTTTTAATTGGAAGCTACGGAAGACTTTTGAAGGAAGATTAGGTAATTCAGTAAAAATGAACTGTTTTGAATTAGTACATCAAATGGAGGGCTGCAAATATATTTGTGAGAATAATGGAGGAACTATTTTTGTTCCATCGTAGTCATAGCATGGATGAAGTTCTAAAATTACTGAAATAATGGGTATTTTTGGAGTGATGTGAGTTATGATGATTATGAATGAAATGTAAAAATGTTTGCGCCTAATAATAAAAAAAAAAGCTCTTGTGATATAAGCTACTAAAAAGCTTTTTGTTTTCTTTTATGTCTAGGATTTAGAAGAATTCTGCTTTAAGTTTTGTGTCAATCATTTGACAGAAGTGACACAGACTGCAGCATTTTGGCAAATGGATGGCCCTCTGCTAAAGGAATTCATTGCTAAAGCTAGTAAATGCGGAGCCTTTAAGAACTGAAGCACCTGGCTGTAAGTTTTGGATGACGTAAGGTCTTATGATTATAGTTGGTGTGTTGTATTTATATGTAACAGCCTGATATAACTGCTGATAAAGAAGGAAAAAAAAACCAAAAGCCAAAAAACCTGTTTCTTTTTTATTTATACCAGAGGGTGTAAACTCTATAGAAGTGCACCAAAAAGGAATATTCTGTGTCCTGTATCTATGCTTTAAGAGTGAGCAGTGATAATTCAAGTCAAACATTCAGTCACATTGGCAGGTTTGGAAATCTAGACATTGTTCTGAGATGGCTGTAGTCCTGAGGGAGGGAAAACTGAAGCATGAAGATCTTGAGCGCTGGTGAAGATTCATCTGTTGCTACCAGGAACTGGAATTTCATAACGTCATGATCCATTAATATTTTTAATTAACAGTTTGGGCTACCAGTATTTGGTTCTGGGGCATTCCAGCATAGTCTGCACCGAACCCTTGAAACATTTCATGTGAAATTCTAGCCCTATGGGCTTATGAAGGAGCAGATAGGACTGGTTTATTTTTATTGTGGTTGCATGATTGTGAACTTGTTTGTGATTTGCTGTGTATAAATCACTAAGTATATTCAAGGCTTAGAAGAAACTGGAAAAAAAAAAGTAGCTACAAAATATTTTCAAAGAATTCCTCAGTCCTTAGAAATAATATATGTATTTAGCTATAAGTTAAGGGGGATACCTTACCACAAATGGTAGTGTATAGTCTACTTCTGTGCAAACACTAGGTATAATGATAATGGAAAGATGCAGTTCCCTGTTTGTGATCTGTCCCCCAGAAGTATCTTTTGAAGTAAAGGGGGAGGAGTGGGGACATAAGACTACTGTTGGAAAGTGTTTTTGCACTGAAGTATTGTATTAAAAATTACTTGTAATAAAATTGACATTCTTTTCAAATCATCTACTCTAAGCTCTTTGAATTGAGGAAATGTTATTTGTATTTTCTTTTACATCTACTGCAATAACATACCAACACTGCCTGGCAATGAAGCACCTCTAAACTCCAGGAAAAAATTACTTGTTCATGTGCTTAGCCTCCGTTCAATGCAGTATTGGAGTGCCTCGCACTCAGTTATAATCACAAAACTTTGACGCAGAAACTTTTGGACATTATTTACAAAGTGACTAAAATATAACAGATGCTACTTCAAATAATTAGTGGGGAAGTTGTATTGCCCATTCTAAAGAAACACAGGGAATGGTTCAAGGTTACACATGAAGTATGCAGTAGAGCTGCTTGCTTTGCTTCAGGCTTCCAATGGAATTAATTGCAGTACTTACTCTAAAGTCTTGGCTTGTGGAAAGGAAGAACGGGGAAAGAAAAGATTTTCCTCTAAAGGAAACCATGATGTTTGGTTAATAATTAGATTGGAAAAAGAAGTGCTCTGATTAAATGGAATTTAATTATATTTCAATGGCAGTTATGGCTTCCTGTCTCCTAACAAGAAAGACAAAAATGTGTAACCCACACAAACATAATGTAGATTTTTGCCTAATTCCAACTTCCTGTGCCAGTGGTTGGCAACACTTTACTTGTGTAGGCTGCAGATAGCAGGTGATCATTTCCCTCTAGCCTCTCCAACAACAGTGAGTTAGAGGCTGTGGTGAGGGAGAAGAGCTGGAAGCTATCAGTGTACCATTAGCAAAACAGAACAGATCACATGGCTGGTGATCAGTGCACCCTTAAGTAAAATGTGGACCAGATTGAGGCTGCAGAGGTCCAGAATGACCCACAGGCCAAAGTCAGTCTTATGCAGAGTAGCCTTTTTTTCTAAAAGGGTACTTGTGGAGTCAAAGCTCATGCTTTTAGGACTAGAGTCTTAGGGTTCAACGCCTGCTGACAACCTACTTTGGGGTTTTTTCTGACCATCCTTTAGCTCTCTGGGGAAATTAATAAAGACAGACAATTAAATGTCTAAGGTGCTCCCTGTGCCCTGCTCTCTGCTTGCCTACCGTGTAAACACAGCCAGTCAGGGCTACTCCATATGTTTAGTTGGTCCTAATTTTTTTTTCTGCTTTTTTCTGAAGCTGCTCAATTTAGCAGTAGATCTTGGGTATAAGAGCAAAGGCATTTAATTTAACAGATTATTAATCACCAAGAAAGAATGTGTCCATTAGGCAGAATTAATGTTGATGCTGTATGGCTTAAGCAGCAGCTATTGCAGTTTGCTACCATTACATTAAAATAGGCTGCTGGGAGCTGTCTGGCAGCCTGATGCTAACTGAGATGCATGAAACAGATCTGGGCATTTTCTGTTGTGCAGTTTAGAAGGGAAAAAAATGGCAACAGGTGATCAGCTCCAGAAGTGATGGATGCTGCATTTTAGATCAGGGCTGTCCAATTTCTGAATATTTGGGAGCTACATATCACATGGGCCCCCTGTAGTGGCTTCCACATCCTCCTTCACTAAGCTGTGTCATGCTATGCAGATGCCTCCAAACCATGGGTACCATGTGCCCCACCCCACCCTTCCTCTAGGCGTGGTAGCAGGAAGCTGAAGATGGATGAAGGAGTTAAGAGTCTGGAGACCCCAGCAGCAGCAGCCAGAACTGGGGGTGGGGGGGATGGTGCCCAGTTGGGAACTTGTGGGTCATAAGTAGGGCAGCCCTGTTTTAGACGAGGAAAATATAGTGTTTGTGCCACTTGGGCCAGCTCAAACTAACTTAATCATTTTACTCGTTCCTAGCACTTCTCTTTGCAAAAGCAATGAATAAATTAATATGACATGAAATTGAGCAAAAGGATAAAGGTAATGTTCCAACAGCTGTAAGATCACTTGAATGTGTTCTTTATATTTTAAGATGTATTTCCTTGGTTGACAAGGCCTCCCTGCTCCCAGAGAGAAATGCTTCTTGTAACAAAATATATATTTTTCTGCTCCTTACCCCTTTCACCCAAAGATTTCCAAAGTACTTTGCATGAAATACTGTACCTATTACAGCCTGAGTGGCTAAAATTATTTCCATTTTATGAATGGGAAACTTGAGGTAAAGTGAAATTAAAAAAAAAAAAAAAAAAAATCACAAAGAGAAGTTCCAGAGTCAGGAAAAGTGTTGTTGTTTTAACTATACAGAAATGTTTCAACCTGCTAAAGAGATAGGGGGTAAGAAATCAGTTTCCAGGCTAAAATTTTGAGATTTAAATTTAAAGAAGAAAAGAAGCATGAACTATAAAAATAAGTATATAGTGTATGATTCTCTTCAGTTACTGTACAGTCTTAAGCAAAAATACAGTTGTCTGAGGGGTACACACTGCCATAGACTTTGTATACAATTTGATTAGTTGAAACTCACTTCCTCATTTTCCCCTTATGTAGCCAGCCCATTTTATTCCCTCTGTCTGTAGACGTTTCTCTTTAGTCTTCATTTGAAGTAGAAATTACTGAAGCTCAAACCTTGGAGTGTATAGAGATACCACATCACTTGGTATGGGTTCCTCTTACCCTTGAAAGTCTGGAAAAAACTATTCTGTCAGTGTTGTATGAGAGGCTCTGTGCACATGGGGTGCATCCCCATAAACAGGAACATGTTTCCCTGTGCCACTGTGCCACTGCTCCTTGTCCCCAGAGAACATATGTGCCATGCACATCCTAGCATGTTGCCCCAGGTGGGGTAGGGGAGGATGGATCCAGCAGCCTTACCTGGCACTCTGGGGGCCTCCTGGGAGCTGCAGCTGTGGCACTCCGGCAGCTGGGAGCCTGACCAGGCTTGGTGTGGGTGGTGTGCACTGCCACCATGTATGCTGCCCCAGTTTTTTCAGGTGTATGTTTTTTGACCCCAGGATCTTCTGAGGTCAATCCCCACTATTCTTCCCTGGGTGCACTGCACAGCATGGGGAATGCCTGCATATGGTGCTGGAGCGTGGACTTTTGTGGCTACCATGGGTGCATCCAGACTATGGCTCCAGAATCTCAGCTTTTCCATTTGAAAAAAAAAAATCTGGCTCTTACAGGCATGCACCTACTGGTCCAGGAGGCACTGAAACAGACTTTGATAATACTGTAGCGCCTAGAACAGGGGCGGGCAATTATTTTGGGCAGAGGGTTTCTTACTAAGTTTTGGCAAGCCATTGAGGGCCGCATGACAGGCAGCACAGGGGAGATAAATACTTATTTTCTAAATTTTTAGGGGCCCTGTGGGTGGGAAAGAATGGCCTGGCAGGCCACATCCAGCCCCTAGGCTGCATTTTGTCCACCCTGGCCTAGGAAATGGGCAGACTTTAACAAGACTGGTATATAGGTTGTCACTAGTTTTCTGATAGCTAGAGTATTTTCTTCAACTATGAGTTACAATTGTGTGAAAAGGGCATTTGGTGGTAATTTGGTTGTAGAATTTATCCCCAGAAGTACAACTTAACCTGAATCAAGCTCATTATTATCTCCATGTTCAAATTTAGGAATATTACTTATTAAAGGTAACTTCTCTGTTTACTGACAAGAATCAATGTAAATAATTGCTTTAGTATACCTGAGCCAGAGGTGTAGGCCCTTTGTTACTAACTGATTAACAGGTGCATGTTCACATACCTGCTGTTGGGGATGTATTAAACAAAGTTCCAAGAACGATATTATTTGAACTAGATAATTAGGCCTTTGGAAGGCATTAATGCTTAAGGCATTTCCTCCTTAGTTTCATAGTTGGTAGGGTTGGAAGGGACCTGAGATCATCAAGTCTGACCCCCTGCCATGGCAGGAAAGAGTACTGGGGTTAAATGACCCTGATGAGGTATTTATCCAGCCAGGGTAGGAGCCTTCTCTTGGAAGTTGGTTCCAGATCCTAGCTGCCCTGACAGTGAAGTAGCATCTCCTGCTATCTAGCCTAAATCTGCCCTCTGCCAGCTTGTGATCATTATTTCTTGTCACTCCTGGTAGTGCTCAGGGGAACAGGGACTCCCCCAATGCCTGTTGGTCCCCCCTGACCAGTTTGTAAATGGCCACTAGATCCCCCTTCAGCCTTCTCTTGTGGAGGCTGAACAGGTTCAGGTCCCTTGCCTTGCCTTGTAGAGCCTGCCCTGCTGACTCCTGATCATGTGGGTGGCCCTCCTCTGGACCCTCTCCATGTTGTCCACATCCTTCCTGCAGTGTGGCACCCAGAACTAGATGCAGTACTCCAACTGCAGCCTGACCAGTGTCACATAGAGGAGGGAGGATCACCTCCTTGGACCTGCTTGAGATGCATCTGTGGATGCATGACAAGGTACAACTGCATCCCCACACTGTTGGACCATGTTCATTTTGGCATCAATAATGACTCCAAGATCCTTTTCTGCCTCTGCACTGACAAGAAGGGAGCTCCCCAGCCTGTAGGTATGCTGCTGATTTTTTTCTTCCCAGGTGCAGCACCTTGCGCTTGTCAGTGTTGAAACCCATCCTGTTCTCATCAGCCCACCTCTGTAACCTGTCTAGGTCCGATTGCAGCCTATTCCTCCCTTCTAGTGTACCTACTTCTCCCCACATCTTAGTGTCCTGTCATATAGCAGTTCTGGCCAAATATCATCACAATACATTCATAAAGAAAGAACAGACACAAGAATTTGTAAGCTGGCCCTATCACAGGATTTACATAGTATGTCATGGGTGCAATAAAAGTGGCCAGTAGAAGCATCAGAAGACCTTTAATAAGATGTTAGCTTAATTCTTTCTCTGTGCCCCACCCTCACTATTCCCAACTTTCTTTACAACTAAGCTGAGATGCCTCATTAAGTTTGCTTAATATATCTGGAGTTGAACTTCAAGCAAAATCATTGTTCTCATTTTATTTCCACTCAATCATAATCTTAGAGTGAGTAATGTTAGACACTTATCCCCAAAAATCAAAAACTAACTTGAAGCTAGTAAAGAAGAATATTTTCTTTTCCACCTCTCTCAAGCTGTAACAAGTAAAACAGCACAAAAGTTAAGATGAGAGGTATTAAATCAGTGTGACTAATAGCCCTGCCCAGCCAACTAAGGTGCTTAAATCCTAGTAAAAAAACTACAGAATACATACTTTTGAAGATTTCATTTCAAGCCCTCGTTAGGTAAAGGTAAAGGCTTGAAAAACCAACATGGGCAGAGAATAAGGTAGCAGTTTTCAAAGAAGTTAAAAGGTGCTACATACCCCATATGCATTTGGTATAAAATTCCCTTGGGAATCTTTGAAAAGAATAGACCCAATTCAAAGCAAATTAGAGCTACAAATACACATATGGTGTTAGTGTCATTTACCTGTCATAGTACTACTTTAGCACTTTCTGCCTCCATAAAGGACGGGAGGAAAGACTTCCTGGAAGAATGTTTACTTTTATCCATGGAATCATCCCCTATTCCTACCTAAACAACCCAAATATACCTTTTGCAAAACTAGTAATACTGTTCCCCAATAATTAGCACAAAAGAGCAAATGAACAATGTTAGTGCCCTACAACATGTACTTAAACGTGTAGTTTAATTCTATACCATAATAGATCAGCAAAGATTTTTAAAATCTTCCTTTCCCCCTGTATTTTATCCATTCAGCAAATTGAGATAAAAGCAAGGGTTTTGAAAGAATTGTCAAAGTTGTGGACTTGCAGAGAAAAATATACAGGATTCCACTCTACAGCATATTTTGGATACTGATGATGTTACTAGTTTTAAGTACAAAACTTGTTTTACAAAAACACTTTATTGTCAAGTTTTTTCCATTTTTCCCATTTTGTAGCTAAACAGTGACTTTTTCTGTAATCAAACAATTTTAATATAGGAAAGTTTAAGACTAAACACATGGAAGCCAAAAATGTTCCAAATTCATAAAGGATGATAACATGTTATTTGACATAGTCTTAAACTGTACATGTCTGTCAGTGAATAAGAACCAGCTATCCTTGGCAGTCTGCAAATGACTGACATAATCTCTCAGCACTGAAGTTATAAACTATGACTTGAACATTAACACTGTAAATTGAGGAAAACATTTAATAAAAACTCCTATTTATGATTCAAAATGCTTCTTCAAGTGCAAGTTTTGCCAATATTCCCTCTTTGGAAGCCAAAGCAGCAAAACAGTCTTTAAAACAACTTAATTTCATTGTTTGCTGCCTATAAGCAGACAGCAAAAAAATCAATGATACGTGATCTGAAGGGAGGCTGCCTTGATGACTGTAAAGAGTGGTCTATAGCAGCTAATTGTTAAGGGGCTCCAGACCAGAGCTTTTACAAGTAAAAAATCTTTTATGGAAGGGTTGTTTTATCTTGCTTCCTTTTTTTTAAAAAAAGGCTAAGTAACTCATTGAGCCACAGTAAAAATTAAAGGGACAACTAAAATGTTATTGCAACAGTGAGGTATTTAAAGAAAAATGATAATAAAGTAAATCACCCAGTTTTTGCTAGTGTCCCTGTCATTGTCCAAATGGTCCCTGTAACTTCTGTCACCTAAAAAACAAAGTCTTGATTGGAGCCACTACTATAAGACTTCATGGCTATTCAGACACTGAACTAGATGCACTGGCTCTGTTTTCCTGAACTGGAAGAACAACTTCTTCTTTTAACTCTTGCAGCAGTTCTATCTGAGTATCCAGCCTTTTCCGGGTTTCAAGAAGTTCCTGAATCTTTTCCTCTGTCCCTGTGATGAGAAGAAAATCTTAGAACCCCACCACCCTTATTTGCAGTAAAACACATAAATATATGCATCTGATCACAAATCACTTACAATGTTGAGACTACACCATGAACAGCTCTCAAACACTTTTTGTTGGGCTACCATGGTTTACATTTTGATTCCATCACAAGATGGATTTAGGAACATACACTTGTTTGTTCCAAACTATAGTTTGTATTTGTTGAGGGCTCTTCTGATTGAGACTAAATTTGATATCTTTAAATAAGGTAAACTCTTAAAATAGCATTTAAACTTGAATTATTACACTTAAAATTAAATTAAAAAGAACCAAAGATGTCATTTCTGTGTAGTGTAACTTGTATTCCTGTAAAATAACATGTATGTTTGCAGTTTATTCTAAAAATAAAGACTTGGCTGCTCACCTAGCTCCCAGCCTTGACTGGAGGGAACTGGTTGGAGGGATCGCACCACTCCCTTGTGTGCAGTCAGTGTAGTTTGCCTGCTCTAATCATTTCTAGAGTTCTCTGCAGTTGGAATTCTGTCCAGTAAAGAGAGAGTTAAATACTGCATGGCAAGCTTCTAGAGCAGTCAGCATCCTTTTAAGGCTGCAGGCCAGACAGACCCAGTGAAAGGCAGGCAGGTGCTAGAACCTAGCTATGGCCAGCATCTTTCCCTGTGGTGGCAGGGGAAAGTGATTACTGCTGAAGCCCCATGTCTGCAGACCTGATCAAATGGCTCCCTAGGCCTGGTGTGACTGGCAGACTATAGGTTGCTGATCCCTATTCTACAGGTAAGTGTTAGAAAGGATCAAGTTTTCTAAAGGCAGCCTCCATTGGGGTGTGCATGCTCCAGCATTACGTTTCTAAAATATCTACCACCAGAGATCTGGGTTTTCCATTTCCCATGGAAAAACCTGGATCTCCCCCTGAGAAAATACAGGTTATTCCTTTTAGCAGAGATACCCACAGATTTCCCACTTTTGCAAAGAGCTCAGGCTGACAGAGTTTCATCCTGTAAGACCTTCTTGCAAAAAGAGTGGGAAACCCCCAGACTTGGCTCAGGCTCACTTTTTCTTCCCAGAGCCTGTGAGGTTAAGTGGGGCTGGCAGGGCTGAAGAATTGCAGGTCATGGATGGAGGGCACCAACAGGGCTGGGGATAGCCCTAGGTGGTGGGTGCAGGTGACTGCCAGGGCTGGGGGCTATGGAAAGAATCAGCAGGGCAGGTGGGGAGCAGGGCATAGGTGCGTGGGTGGGGAGTGAGGAGCATGGAGGTGTTGGGGGAGGCCCCGCATGGATAGCCCAGTCAGCCAGTGGACTATTGGCTGAAGTGGGCTCTGTGCTTCAGTGTATGGCCTCACATGGAAGCGTGGAGCCACTTGGGCCAACAGCGCACAGCTTCTGGTCCATGTGCGGTGGGGCAGGCCACAAGAGTGTAGGAAGCCCCACAAGGAGGCATGCAGCCTGCTCAGCCAATAGCGCACAGCTCCCAAACCACACACAGGATGGGCTGGGTGGGCTCTCCATCTGTGTGTGCAGCTTCCTGCACTCCTGCAGGATGCTGCACACACAAGTGCAGGGCCTGGTCAGGCCAATAGCATGCCATGCACTGCAAGGTGGGCAGGCTTTGCACTCCTGTGTGCAGCTTCCTACGTTCTTGCAGGATGCTGCATGTGGAAGAAATGGAGCCCTCTCAGCCTGAGAGGCAGGTGTATTGCGGGGGTGGAATATGGGAGCTGCGGGCTCCACACCTCCACATGTAGCATCCTGCAGGAGTGCAGGAAACTGCACACAGAGGTGCAGAGCCTGCTTGGACTGATAGCATGCAGCTCCCATACCACCAACCCCTCCCCCCTCCAAACCCCACCCTCATGCCCCCCCGCCAAGGATTATGATGAGCATGAAGGCAAGGGCAGGACAGCCAGTGGATACTACAGGCAAGTCAAACTGCCCCATCTGCGGGGGAAGCAGACTCAAACACCTCAATAGCTTCCATAGATGTGTATGGAGGGAAGCAGATAACTTCCATTCTAGAATTCTCTGAAAGGAATAAAACATTAAATCGTGTCTGGTACTGAGGTTACAGGGAAAGTTTCTTAATGCTTTATGAACTGAGTTTCAAAAAAGGGAAGTATGGATTGGAACTTCCTTTTAAGTATCCAAATCATCAAAATAAAAATCTTAATGCTTAAAACCACACTTCTGGTACAGTCCCTTGTTTTACAGCAGAAGTTTACATACCTGAATGAGCATTTGTAAGTATGTTTTCAAACAGGCCACATTCAAAGAGTGATGTTACAGTTTCCTCATACTCTAGGGATGGAAAAAAGTTTATTTTTATGTTACACAGTAGTATAGAACTTCAATTAAAGCAGCACTATCTTTGTATTATACCTCCTTCTTGAGGCTTAAAGTAAAAAGGCTAGGTTATTCAGAGATATGCCAATGTTTACATTTTTTATACCAAGAACAGTAAGCCAACCTAGACAAACATTTTCCATTTCGTTTTTGGTTTTTTGCATAGAATTCATGGCTCTATGTCCTCAAAATGCTCAGTATAATTATTTAAAGCTGAGGGAAACTAATACCACAGAGGAAAATTTTAAATTCACTTTAATGTTTCTTTGTTTGCAGAATCATGAAGGAATTTACCCCCTTTAAAGAACACTTTTTGTACAAAAAGTTAATATAAACCTCCCACATCTAAGCAGATATTCATTTAAAAGTGAATATTCAAACATCCACATCACTCTTCAGAAGACTTAACACACACACATTCTCATGTACTTAAGTTTCACAGAATTATATTAACAGATTGCTTATCCTTCTGTGAAAAAAGTCACTGCGGTCCAGATTGCTTTAAACCTTTAAAAGCATTGTGCGTGTTTAAGGCAGACAGATGTACAAGCTTGTTAAGCCCATGTAAAATGGCCTGGAACAGTTCAGAAGTATACATGAACAATTGAGTACTATTTGGAACTGGTTCACTGCAAACCAGTTTGATGTTACATGTGGACACCAAGAATTCTGCTACACATCAGTCTTCCGGGCATCCCACACTGTGTCACTCTTCACCCTTGCTGCTAGTACACAATGGATACCCTCTTTGTGGCATTTTTAAAACCAATAATCTTCTTTAAACAGCTTGTTTCAATAAAAGCTATTTTTCTAAAACCAGTCATGTCCTTACTCCCTACTTAACCTCAGTCCTCAGGCCTGCACTGTTTAACATCTTCATCAGCAACTTGGACGAATGTGTGGAAAGCAGGCTGTCCAAGTTTGCTGATGACACCAAGATGTGGGGTGAGGTGGACACACTTGAAGGGAGAGACAGGCTGCAAATAGATTTAGACAGACTACAAAAGTGGGCAGATGAGAATAGGATGAGGTTCAGTGTAGACAAATGCAGGGTGCTGCACCTTGGGAGAAGGAATCCACAGTACAGACAGGCTGGGGAGTTCCCCTCTTGAAAGCACAGAGGTGGAAAGGGATCTTGGAGTCATAATTAACTCCAAGATGAACATGAGCCGCCAATGCTAGACTGCAGCCAGCGAGGCCAGCCATACCTTGTCATGCATTAGGTGCATCTCAAGCCAGTCCAGAGAGGTGATACTCCCCCTCTATGCAATTTTGGTCAGGCCACAGTTGGAGTACTGCGTCCAGTACTGGGCACTGCACTTCAGAAGGGATGTGGCCAGCCTGGAGAGGATTCAGAGGAGGGCCACCTGCTTGATGAGAGGGCAGCAGGACAGGCCCTAAAAGAAGAGACTGAAGGACCTGAACCTGTTCAGCCTCAGCAAGAGGGGGCTGAAGGGGGACCTGGTGGCTGCCTAAAAGCTCATCAGGGGGGATCAACAGCAAATAGGCAGAGTCTTTTTCCTCCCAGCACCACCTGGGGTGACAAGGAACAATGGTAATAAGCTGATGGAGAATAGGGTTTAGGTTAGAGATCAGAAGGCAATACTTTACAGTTAGGGTG
>JAGPOW010003277.1:71759-95871 GCA_030014935.1 Caiman crocodilus
ATCCCAGGAGAGAGTACTATTTTGCAATAACAATGGAAAGGTCATTTCAAGTGAGTAATCATAGAAAATAGTGCTCTGACAACAAATTTAGTATGTTTGGGATCAACAGAATATTAATGCTGTTATTCACATGGGTCTGTAATTTGAAACACAGACATTTTGTTTGCTAGCATGACCTAGGACTTGCATGGCTTTTGTTTTTTAAATGCAAAAGCAGCTCACCCTAGCACAGTGTAATCGAAGGAATGCTTTGTATTTGTAAAGCATAACATTTAGGTACTGTGTATTATATGATTGTTATAGGAGGACAGGAGCTGGTCTGACTTCTTGACTTCCCTTAATCGCCAACTGTTAGATTCAAACTAACTTAGTTACAGCCACCCTTTTCTAAAGACTGAAGTAAGACTTTAATGGGTGTCTAAAGGAAAGCTCCTGCATCCTTATTCAAGAATTGAGGTGGCCTGATTTTGATGGGCTGTGTACTTTAAAAAAGGGAGGAAAAAACCTGTTAAAAATCTCACATTTTGTTTATGGTCCTGGACCTGCAACATGCTAATACCAGTGTTATTTACACTGATGGAAATTAACTTGGGTTTGTAGTCGGGATATCCCAGGGGAGCTGCAGCAGTGGGTGCTGTTATGGTATTTACCTCTAGGTTGCATTGTAGCCTATAACTACCCCAGGATATCTGGATATGCAGTGTTGCTGCATAAATTTATTTTTACTGCTCTTTTTCTTCCTTTATGCTGGATTTCAATAAGTAACACTGATTTTAATGGGCTGTCATGTTTCCATGCATTTTGGACAACCTTTGTCAGAATCTTACACAGTAGCAGAATCCCTGGTGGCCATCGAAAGGTATTTATTCTACATGTTGCTGTGCCTTCTCTGATCTGCAATCTGTTTGAAGGGAAGAAAGAAACAGTGTCTTCTAAATAAGCCAGTCACTGGAATTTGATTCCTTCTCAGAGATAAGATTTGGAGCACATAGGTCCCTCCAGATCACTGCAAGCTTTAATGCTAAGGATCTCTGGATGAGGAAGTACTGCTCATGGTAGGTCACTGGTAGAACATAAGTACTGTACTAGATTAAATTAGTCATCTATCTAGCCCAGTATCCTTTCTTGGTTAGTGATGGGAGCAAATGCTTTAAAGGGAAGGCATACAAACAGGATATATCTAGTGATCTGTCTTGCATTATACCCTCCATGGCACCCAATGCCATTGGTTTAGAGATGCCAAAGGATACGTTCTTGGCTGTTCCATTTAATAGCTATGAATGGATATATTATTTCAAATTTACCTAGTCCCATTTTGAACCTGGTTATACTAGCTGCCTCCACAACCTCTTGTGGTAATGAGTTCTTCAAGTTCATTACATGCTATTACAAAAAAAACCCAAAACTTTCTCTTAGTTTTAAACTTGTCTTGTAATTTCAGTGCGTGCTCCCTAGTTCTAGTTTTCTAGGACTTGGGGAACAATAGTTCTTTGTTCACTAGGTGCGCACCCTTTATGATTTTATAGACCTCTCTTATATTCTGGCCCCTCAGCCTTCTTTCTATGCTGAAGTCCTAGCCCTTTTTAGTCTGTTTAAACCCAAGTTTCTTCTGCTTTTAAAAATACGCAACAACACCTTGCACATAACTAGATTTCTGGTACAGGAGGGTTCCATATACCTCACTTGGCAATGTAGCTGTCTCCTTACATCACTTTTTTTCTCTGTAAACTGCAAGTGGATTTGGGACTAGAGGTTTATCTCCAGTGCAGGTTGGAAGGTGGTACCCATAGACTTCCTTAGTTAAATCCTCCAATTTGAAACAAAACTACTTATAAAATAACCTGTTTCCTAAATACTGATCTGTTGAATCTGGTTGATAGAACCACGCTTATAGCTGGTGATAGAATACATTTTGGACAAAATATTCAGAAGATAGTGAAGTGGGTTTGGTCATTTTTCTCTCCCCTCTCCTGTAGTTTTTAAAACTGGAGGATGAGAAAGTCTTCAGTGGTTTCTAGGCAGTAGTGAAGAGAAGTCTTCCATAACTTCTCAAACTGTATTAATAAGAAAAGGCTTGACTTGGACTTTATTGTGCTATGTGTGGAATTAACTTAGTCATACCTTTTAATTTTCTGATGGATTGTCAGCCCCCAAAGAAGGGATGATTTAATTTAGAGGATCTCTACTTCAGGTCTTCCTAAGTTGTGATTTTTGAGGCATTTGAGACTGTTTAGGATTTTCTATTTAATTCAAAGCAAAGAATTTCTAAAGTGTTTACAAGTGATCTGTATTCTGGGTTTATAGATGCCCAGTTCTTCTCTTGAGAGAGAAATGTGCTGTTGTTTTCTTTCTTGTTCTAAGTAGGTTATCTGTATAACTTTCATGAAACAATGAATAATTAGACAATTGTTTGATAATTCTTGATAATGCTATTTTTCTATATGAAAAATAAATTAGTATTGCTTAAAGATGGGGAATGTCCAGGGGGAAAAGGGTGACTTCCATGCTTTTAATGGACTGCAAACAGTTTAGAGGTATCAAACAAAAAATGACAGCACCCTTATACACCCACTACTTCAGGTACTAATCCACTGAATAAGTGAGTTTTATGACTTCTGTACCATTTGGAAAAGATATTTATCAGTAGCCCTAATATCTGTGATATTTCATGTAGATGTTAGGAACAGTGTGTATGTAGGGATGGGAAATGAAGCTCATGTTTATACAACCTCTGTGACTCTTTGACATATGCATGTACCAGAACAGATTTTGTATTTCAAGGTATTTATTTTTCTAGGCCACAGGATAATTGGAAAGTAGGTCTGAAAGGGACCTTATGAGGTCATCTAATCCAGCCCCCTGCTTCAGGCAGGATCATGATCACTGACTAAATCAGGAGCGGGCAATTATTTTGGATGGAGGGCCACTTACAGAGTTTTGGCAACCCATCGAGGGTGCATGACAGGCAGCCCAGGGTCGATAAATCTTAATTTTCTCAATTTTTTTTTAAGGGCCCCACAAGCCAGATAGAATGGCCTGGCAGGCTGCATCCTGCCTATCCCTAGACTCAGCCAAGTATCTGTCTAACCTGTTCTTGAAAACTTCCAGGCATGGAGATTATACCACTTCTCTAGGGAGCTTGGTCCAATGCGCGACCCACCCCCATAGTCAGAAGTTTCCTTCTAATCTCCAACCTAAGTTTCCTCTGCAGTTTGAGGCCATTGCTCGTAGTCCTGTCTCCTACAGCCACAGAGAAAAGCCCATCTATAGGCCAGATTGATCAAATGCTGGTCTTAACCATGTGATTTGTGCTCCAAACCAAAGACCTGGCTCTTGCAACTCTTTTGGTTACAGCAACATTATTAGCCTACCCACATGTCTTCAGGCAATGTGTTCAGTGATCTTTCTAGGTAGTTCCCTGTAGCTTACAAGGATACGATTTTTTTTTTTTTTTTGAGGGGAGAGTACTAGTCTTTGTAATGTCTGTGCAAATCTGTTCCAGTGGATTAATTGATAAATGGTTAACCTTTTTATTTCTTCTACTCTTAATACTTTTCCTGATCTCTGTCCAAAATAGGGAACAGTTCTTTCCTTTTGTGTGGTTTGGTTAAAATGTGGCATTTTTCTCCTCTTAAACCTTGTAATTTAATTGTTATGTTGTAAAACTGAGCATGTTCCCCTCCTGTGTACCACAAGGTGGCATTAGGACACTGGAAATGGTTATTACACTTTGTCCCCTAAAATTTTTCTACTTTTTTAAAAAAAACAGAATGTTAATCTTTGAGAACTACTTGCCATGATAGACTTAAACTAGATTACTTTCCAGTTCTTGTTCAAACACTTCCAGTGCAATATCTTATAGAACAAAACTTGTTTGATAGTTTTTGTTTTGTGAAGGGGAGTGAGAAATGTTGCTTTGCCAATGAGCTTTTCTATTTTTGTGGATAGGAATCCTTCCACAACAACAATAGCTAATTTTCTCATAACTCAGTGTATTTAATTCAGCACTAAAAATTATCACTAGTGGTTTTTCTGAAAAATGCACATTTTTTGAGCAGTTTGCGGATTGAGACCAACGCCCTGAGGTAAGTGGGGAAGCCACTGAAGGAATCACAAGCAGGAAGCGATGTGATGTTGCCTTATTCTGTCTGAGAAATAGTGAAATTGTCTGGTTACCTCCATGAATGCATAGAGCCTGGGAAACAAATGAGAAGAATCAGAAGGCCTTGTACAGTCAAGGAACTATGATGCTATTGGAATAACAAGAGACTTGGTGGCATAGCTTGCTTGACTGGAGCACTATCATGGATGAGTGCAAACTTTTCAGGAAGGATAGGCAGGGGAGAAGAGGAGTTACACTGTGTAAAACAGCTATATGATTGTCCAGAGCTCTAATATGAAACTGGAGATAGGCCTGTTGAAAGTCTCTGGGTATGGGTCCAAGGGCAAGCGGCAAGCATGACATCATGGTGGGTATGTGCTCTAGACCTCCAGACTAGGAGGATGCGGGAGATGAGGCTTTCTTCAGATAGGTAGCAGATGTTTCCCAATCACAGGCCCTGGTTCTTGTGGGGGACTTCAGTCACCTTGATATCTGCTGGGCAGTGCACAGGCAATCCAGGAAGTTTCTGGAGATTAGTGGGGACAATTTCCTGGCTTAAGGGTTGGAGAGGTCAGCTAGAAGCCCTGCTCTTCTTGACCAACCTGACTCATCTAGTCCAACCTGTGCTCATAAGCGGGGATGAATTGGTGGGGAATGTAGTAGTAGTGGATGGCAACTTGGGCAGCAGTGACCATGAGATGATTAAGTTCAGAATCCTGAGGAAAGGAAGGATGGAGTGTAGCAGAGTAAGGACCCTGGACTTTGAATCTCTCTGGAAACTGATGGGTAGGATCTTCTAGGAGGCTGGTTCGAGGAGGAGTCTAGGAGACTTGGACATACTTTTAAGAAACCTTACTGAAGTGGCAGGAACAAACCATCCTTATGTACAAGAAAACTAACAAATAAGGCAGAAGGTCAGCTTGGCTAGCAGGGAACTCTCCAGTGAGGTAAAAGACAAAAAGGATGCTTACAAGAGGTGGAAACTTAGATAACTAGGGAGGAGCAGAAGAGTATTGCTTGTGCATGCAGGATTGTAATCAAGAAGGCAGAAACTCAATTGGAGTTGCAACTAGCAAAGGATGTGAAAGGTAACAGCAAGAAGGGTTTCTACAAGTATTTTTGCAACAAGAGAAGTATTAGAGAAAGCTTTGGTTCATTACTGGTGGAGGTCCTCAAAATCCTTGGACCTCCTAGTGACAGATGCTGCAGAAAAGGCTCAAGTATTCAATACCTTTTCACCTCAGTTTTCACAGGCAAGGTCAGCTCCCAGACTACTGTACCTGGCAGCACAGCTGGGGGAGGAGGTAAGCAGCCAACAGTGGTGAAAGAACAGGTTAAGGACTATTTAGAAAAGCTGGACTTGTACAGGTCCATGGGAGTGGATGTGATGCACCAGAGTACTGAGCGAGCTGACAGATGTGATTTCAGAGCTGCTGACTATATCTTTGAAAACTCATGGCCATTGGGAGAGGTCCCAGCTGACTAGAAAAGGGTACATATAGTGCCCCTCTGAAGAAAGGGAAGAAAGAGGATCTAGGGAACTACAGACCTGTTGGCTTCAACTCAGTCCCTGGTAAAATCATGGAACAGGTTCCCAAGGAATCCATGTCTAAACAGTTGGAGAATATGATTAGGAACAGTCAGCATGGATTCACCAAGGGCAAGCCATGTCTGTCCAACCTAATTGCCTTCCATCATGAGATGACCAGCTCTGTGGATATGGGATATGTTCAGTAACAGTGTTCCTAGAAGTCACCAGACAATGTGCTATTCCATAACTGTTTTCCAATCCTAGTGTAAAGCCAGTACTGTATGTTCTTCCACTGTTAATAGTGAAATTTAACAAAGGAGATGCTTCTTTTGATGCAAGTGTTTAGATCTGTTCTAGCTTGAAATATGTAATTAAAAAGAACCTATATAGGTATACTGGGTGCTAGGGTGATATTTTGTAAAAGCAAACTTCAATGGAGTATCAAAACCAAAAATTTCCTACTGTGAATAAGAGGTTTTTGAAATATTTATGGAGAGAATTAAAATATTGAATGGCATAAAACTTTATCTTTGAGTGTGTGTGTTTTTTTTTTTTCTTTAGGGTCCTGTGCTAATAGGAAGTTCTCAGGGTGGTGTTAATATTGAAGATGTTGCAGCGGAGAATCCTGATGCGATAATTAAGGAACCCGTTGATATTGTGGAAGGCATCAAAAAAGAGCAAGCTGTTAGGGTACTTGAAGTACTTTTTCATATTAACAATTAGAGGGGAGTGTTGCTTCTAAAATTTGCTAAGTATATTTACATATAGCCTGCTAAGCTGATTTCATACTAGATATTATAATGTAGCTTTCAGTTTGTAATAATATAAATCTAGCACCATATGTTGGAATTTAACTTAAGGCTTATATATAGAATTATAGAAAATTAGGTTTGGAAGGGAACTTAGGAAGTCATCTAGTCCAACCTGTGCTCAAAGCAGGACCAGCCCCAACTAGATCATTTAGCCAGGGCTTTGTCAAGCTGGGCCTTAAATACTCCAAGAGTGGAGATTCCACCACCTCTCTAGGTAATCTGTTCCAGTGCTTCATCACCCTCCTAGTGAGAGAGTTTTTCCTAATATCCAACCTAAACCTCCCTTGCTCTAACTTGAGACCATTGCTTCTTGTTTTCTTTTCTACCACCAACTGAGAACAGTCTAGCTCCATCCTCTTTGGAATCACACTTCAGGTAGTTAAAGGCTGCTATCCAGTCTGCCCCACCCCCCTTTTCTCTTCTGCAGACTAAATAAGCCTAGTTCCCTCAGCCTCTTCTCATAAGTCCATGTGCCCCAGCCCCTGAACCATTTTCCTTGCTTCCTTTTGGATCCTTTCCAACTTATCCCCATCCTTTCTATAGTGAGGGGCCCAAAACTGGACAACAGTACTCCAAATGTGGCCTTATCAGTGTAGAATAGAGTGGAATAACTACTTCCTTTGATCTCCTGGCAACACTTCTACTAATGCAGCCTACATGCTGATGGCCATTTTGGCAGTAAGGGCACTCTAGTGACTCATCTATCTTACTGTCCACTGTAACTCCCTGATTCTTCTTTGCAGAGCTGCTGCTTAGCCAGGCTGTAGCAGTGCAAAGGATTCTTCTGTCCTAAGTGCAGGACTTTGCACTTGCCCTTGTTGGAGGGTTGGACCAAAGGAGCTATCAAGAGGTTCAATTTGTCTAGGTCACTCTGAAGCCTAAGCCCTACCTTCTAGTGTATCTACCACACCCCCCAGCTTGATGTCATCCACACGCTTGCTGAGGATGCATTCCATCCCATCTTGCATATCGTTAATTAAGATGTTGAACAAAACTGGTCCCAGGACTCACCCCTGTGGCATTCCACTTGATACTGGCTGCCAACTAGATATTGAGCCATTGACTACTCCCCGTTGAGCTTGGCAGTCCTGCTTTCTGTCCATCTTACAGTCCATTCATTCAACCCATACTTTCTTAGCTGGTTTGCAAGAATAATGTGGGAGATGGTATCAAAATACATTTTGATTCTAGCAGGGCTTATGTCCCCTGCTTTCCCCATATTTGCAGAGCCAGTGATCTTATAATAGAAGGCAATCAGGTTGGTCAGGCATGACTTAGCCTTGGTGAATCCATGGGGACTGTTCCTAATTGCCTTCTCCTCCAAGTGCTTAGAAACAGATTCTTCAAGGACCTGCATGATTTTTCTGGGGACTGAGGTGAGGCTGACTAGTCTATAGTTTCCTGGATCCTCCTTCTTCCCTTTCTTAAAGATGGGTACTATATTTGCTCTTTTCCAATCATCTGGGACCTCCCTTGATTGCTATGAGTTTTCAAAGTTGATGGCCAGTGGCTCTGCAATCGCATCAGCCAACTCCCTTAGCACCCTGGGTGCATTTGCATCTGGCTCCATGGATTTGTACATGTTTATCTTTTCTAAATAGTCCCAAACCTGTTTTTTCCACCACTGAGGTGACTAGTCAGTTGCCCTACTTTTTCAGGAAAAATTAAGCCTCTCCTGCTGCGTCCCCTCCTGCTTCCGCTTCCTCCTAGTCCCCCACTCCCCCTCTTACCTCAGGGCTTTGTTCTCCATTCCCTGGTGAACTTAGTTTAAACCCCTCACTAAGGTGGTGAACTTGTCTGTAAAGATGCTCTTTCCTCTCTTTGTCAGTTAGATCCCATCTCTTCCCAGCAATCCTTCTTGGAACAACATCCCATGCTCAAAGAAGCAGAATCCTTGTTGGTGACAGTGCCTGCACAGCCATGCATTGATCTGCAGCATGCACGTGCTCCTGCCGTGGCCCTTTCCCTTGAATACATTGACGTATAATTCACTATCCTTTGTAGGGCAATGCAGATTTTTTTGTGTTTTAAACTAGATAAATCCCTCAAATGCAAGTTTTCACCCAAGGCAAGTGAAAGTCTATAGCCACAGATTAGGCTTGTGCCGAAACAAAATTACCTGCTAGGCTAAGTAGTCCAGTAACCAGAAATGTAATGGTTTAATGATCTCATTATTTCTTTTACTTTCAGCTGGCCCAGAAAATGGGATTCCCTCCTAACTTGGTAGAGGAAGCAGCAGAAAACATGATCAAGATCTATAATCTCTTTCTGAAGTATGATGCCACCATGATAGAAATAAACCCAATGGTAGAAGATGCTTCAGGAATTGGTAAAGTTTCCTCCTTTACTAATGCTCATAAGGGGAATTTGAATTTGGCATTTCATAAAGCATACTGTCTGGTGCAGAAACTCTGCTAAAACTTTCCTTTGTGCATAGCGAGATAATTTAACATGATCCTTTGAAAAATTAATTTAGGAAACTGTAGCACCTAAATAATTACAGATAAATTTAGTGCAATGTGAGTGGCTTTTAGATTCAGTGTGCATTCAACTCCAGACTACTAGGCACCGGATCAAATGTTTAGAAGTTGTGGTTAGCAGTCTTAAGTTGAGACTTTTCAGAAGTGACTAGGCATCAAGGCTCTGAAAACCTTGCATCTAAAAATCATGCTAACTGAAAATTGGGCTCCCCTTTAAGGTGTTCCAAGTAGGTTAACAAAAAACTAAGTAATGTTTATGGCTGTTCTTTTAAATGAAAACATTCATTCTGCTCTGAAGAGGTGATGTATATACTCAGATTATTCAACAGTTCTTTCATCATTTTTTAGTGCTAATTGCTAGCTTATTGTTTTTCCAACAGTCAATTCTTTTTGTTCCCAAGCACAGATGTAAGTTGTTATATACTAAGCTAGTGCTTCCTCAGAAAAGAAACCTGTGGAAGAACCCTTTTTTGTGTTTAAGGGGACTGCATTGGTCTTCTTTGCTCTACCTTTTTATATGAAACCCATACTTTTAATCTAAAAGCAGGAACTAAAATGTGGTAAAAATATAATAGAGGTGGCACTGTGGAAGGATTGATGTGACAGTTTGTCATTTCAGTGGTATACAATTGATCCAGGCACATAATAAAACATATCCTAAACTGAAAGAATTTCATTTCAAGAAATGCATTTTTACATGTTACATGCACTATTCAGGCAGCCATAATCCACTTTCTGATTCTATAACATGTAGTGCATCTGGGAGACAATGCTATGATATTGTCTAGTCCTGTGATGCTAGTTTACATGAAATATTGTTTTGGCAAAAGTTTGGAGCAAAAATTTCATAAAGAAGCCTGTGCCCTAAGAAACCAGTTGAATGCGAGTACTTAACATGTATTCTATTGTATGTACATTGGAGAAATAGTGGGGCTTTAAGTGAGGAACATTAATGGCATCTTTTGTTTCTGTTTTGTTTTCCAATCTTACAAGTGATGTGTATGGATGCGAAGATAAACTTTGATAGTAATTCAGCATATCGTCAGAAAAAAATCTTTGATCTCCAGGACTGGACACAGGAGGATGAAAGAGACAGAGATGCAGCTAAAGCTGACCTCAACTACATAGGATTAGATGGAAACATAGGCTGCCTGGGTATGTAATTTATGTAACAGAGTTTTAAATGCTGTTGTATTTGCTAACGGAATTCCTAAATGTACTTTATTTTTCTTTAAAGTAAATGGTGCTGGTTTGGCTATGGCCACAATGGATATCATTAAACTTCATGGAGGGACTCCAGCAAATTTCCTTGATGTTGGTGGGGGTGCTACTGTGCATCAAGTCACTGAGGCCTTTAAACTTATTACTTCAGATAAAAAGGTAAGAGAGAGACTGGCATTTCAAGTGTCTGCAGTATTAAATAACAAATTGCATTTTGAAATGACACATAATGCTTATCTTTAGTAAACTTGTCGTCTTAAAGGAGACTACAGAGAGAGAGAGAGAGAGAGAACTGTTTTGATCTCTTTGTCCTTTATGATGTGGACTAAGAGGTTACAAAAACATATTTAAGGGTTTTTTTCTTACCTATTGAGCCCAGCTTTTTGGACAAAGGAAGTTTCTCAGCTTGTTGCAGAAGGGGCAAAGTGTATTCGAATCTTTTCCAGAGAGCCTTCACAGACATCTATCAGTTAGTTGTCCAAACTTTGCTCAGTTCTGATGTATGTTACATACAAGGTGTTTATAATGTCTTTGTGCAACTTTAAGCTTTAATAACTTTGGATTTGCACATAATAGAAGCAAACTGTAAACAGAAATTGAAAGCATAATGCATTAAGTTTTAAAATGGTACAGCTCAAACTTCTAGACTTCAACATAACTGCCATCTTTTGAGATTTATCATTCAGTTGGATTTTCCAACTTGTAGAAAACATTTTCCAGAATGCTTTCATGAATTGCATTTGTGACCTTTACCCTATGCATCACTTACACTATGCTAAAAATCTTAATGAATTATTATGCTTTCAATTGCCACTCACAGCTCGCTTCTATCATGTGTATATCCAAAGTTTATTAAAGTTTAAATTTGCACAAGAAATTTATAAGCATGCTGTATACTACTGAATTTACTATGCTGCTATAAGAAGCTTAAGCTGCAGTAATGAGAGCAAAATTAACTGATTTACAACTTGGCCAGTAGCTTGCTAGAGTGAATGTAATGTGTATGTTGGGATTCCATGCAACACCTGGCACGCTAAAGAGGTGGAAGGAGAGTAGTACAGCTAAGAACAATACACTATACACGTGGCTCTTTGATAGTGTTAAATGAGGAGGAAGTTGGAACAGCTAGTAAGTTGGGCCATTGGAGGATTATGAGTGGTGGGAAATAGACAGGAAATATTTTTGAGTGAAAGGCCGTATGGACAGGCATTTGATAAGGAATTGAACCAAGTACTAGTGAGATGCGCCATATCAAATCAAATAAATGAATGCTGAGTAGCTTTGTTTTATCCAAAGAGCTGCAGTGTGATGGGATTTAAGTCTACAAGTCATATACTCTTTATCTTATGTGCCCAAGTGGCTCTCTAAGTCGCTTCTAGATCCTGCTGTTACTTAGTACGTGGATGGCTGTCTTAGCCCTCACTTTCTTTTCCTGCCTTGGTTTTGCTCTGTCTTGCCTATTTGGACATTTGTTAGGTCACATGAAGGGGAGACCCAGATTCTAGGCTGCCCCTTCACCCAGAGCAGGTGGTTGAACCTGCACTTCCCAACAGAGTACCTTGCATTTGCTGTGTTGGATAAACAGTAGTGGGATAACTTCTGTGTCATTGTGGTTAGGTTCCAGGGCTCATCTCTTGCACTGTACTTGTATCACTGTGTTTTGGGGGTTTGCAGACAAAGCATTTCAAATAGGAGTTGAGTTACCAGTTTATTGCTACTGTATGCTTTGGTCATCAGAATGTGTGCTTTTAAGACCCCTACGAAAATCAGAAAGAACCGTACTAAGCTAGGGAAGAAAGCCCTAAGCTCCTAAAAATGTTTGCTTGATCATGAACATTGAGAACAGGTCATCTAAAACTATTGGAATGAAGGTTAAACCATTGATTCAATGAATACTGTCAAGGAAGTACCTCTTATGCATGTTGAGGAATGGTCATGGCAGCACTTCTGTGAGGTGCACAGTGGGAGGGAGGGAGTGCAACTTGCTATTACAGATATTTAATATCAAATCCATTCATTTGACTAATTAACTGGAGAAATTAGGCTTGTACACATGGCTTCTGAGTCTTGTTATAAAAACTTAGTTTTATGATGAAAGACTTCCATATTACTTGTTGTCTGATTACTGTTTAACAGCTAATAAGGTTGCAGTTGTTAACAAGGAGGGGACAAGGTAATGTACTATCACAGTTTCAGAAGGGTTAAACTGCAGTCTATTTGGATTCCCATCTTCTATGGAATCTCTACAGAAGGCTGTAAATAGGATTTTTTGTTTGTTTTACAATCCCATGGTGGCTTGATGTTTTTGAAGACAGCTGATTAATTCAAATCTGGGTTTTGTTGGTCATCTTAAAGGAAGCAGATAATATGCTGGCAGTTGACTTGGATAAATGTGAAGGTAATACATGTTAAGGTAAAGAATGCTTTGGAGACTAAGTGAATGTTTAGGGCCACTGTCGTGTAGTACAGGGTGTCTGACTTTTAAGCTAGGGACTATACCAATGTGACTCATGTCCCTGTAGGCTGTGAATTGCCTAGGGGCACCCCTCCTCTCAGTGATCTACCATGTCATGTGCACAGATACTCTTTCCCCTCTGTAATGTATTGTGCCATGTGTGGAGGCTCCCTATTGCACTGCTCTGCATGTGAACTCTAGCTCTCTTGGATTGGTTCAAAGCACTTGCATAGAACAGCTAGTCACCAGTCCTCATGTTCCTTATGTCCAAGCAAGTTAATTGACCAGCTGGTTAACTGATGCTTTTGAGACTCTGATTTTTTATTCATAATTCTGGGTTTATCTTGTGTATCAAGTTTGCATCCTTAACATTGCTAACATAGTGGCACCTTTGAAAGGATCTTGAGGCTCCCCATCAAGAAATACTGCTCTAGAATAAAGAACCCCTACGTTCATAATCACGTACTTAGCATTGCACATGTGGAGGTTAAATTTTCAGAACTGATTTTTGGGAATCGGGCCACCTTCTAGTGAATATTTTAAAATATTTAATTAATATTTAATTTTGAATGGTAATTCTGTTGCTGACTGTGTGTGTGAGTGAGGAAAAACCCAAACAAACTTGTATGCTACTTCCTTACTAGGTACTGGCTATTCTGGTCAATATTTTTGGAGGCATTATGCGATGTGATGTTATTGCACAAGGTATCATTATGGCAGTAAAAGACTTGGACCTAAAAATACCTATTGTAGTACGACTGCAAGGTATGTACTTTTCTGTATACTGCATAAATATATTTATTTTGTTTTATAGCAGCAAAAAATTACAGCAGTTAAACAATTCTGTTACTTTAAAGAGATGAGGTGTGCTTTTTTTTTTTTTTTTTTTTAAATAAAGAAAAAAACTTTGAGACTTTTTTCTTGAGACCTTGTAAATATTAGTGACTTGCCAATTAGGGCTTTTTCTATCTTTGTACCCATTTTTACTTAAGTTTTTTTAGAACTAATAAAATTGGGGGTGGTGCTTTAGAGACCTTCTATTATGGAGTATAATTAAGTCAAAATAGAGGTATTTTGGCAGAACTGTCCTGGAACACTTGAACATCATCAATTCGTACTGTAGCTGACTTTAATAGGGAGCGTTAAGACAAGTTTGGTAATACTAAAATCTGTTATGTTAAAACGACTTGCTTTTTAAGGTACACGAGTTGATGATGCCAAAGCTTTAATAACAGCTAGTGGTCTTAAAATCCTTGCCTGTGATGACTTGGATGAAGCTGCTAAAATGGTGAGCAAAAGAGTTTAGTAATACAAGATTTGCAATAGATGCTATGCTTTAACATGCCTCAAATTCCCCAGTTAATAAACAAGAGTAGATGGGGATAAAATATTTTTAAACCTTTAGCCTGCATAATGCCATTTACTAAAAAAAAACACTTGAAACAGTGTGTGAATAGTGGATAAGGCAGCAAATTACTTTCTAGACAGAAGGTAGTTTATCTGGAACTTCAGCACTTAAGGACTTGCTTTATTGGTAGAGGAGAAACTTGAGCAGATTGTTGGTTCTGTGTCTTTTTTTTTGTACATGGGGGTGGGGCAGGGCTGCGGCTGGGTTCTGCCAGGCTGGGAGGCTCCACCCTCCCAACATCACCACTGCTCACTTGCCGTGCTCAGCTGAGCCTGCCGTCTCTGAGCCTAGCCCTGGTCCAGACCCTCACCGGGAAGAGGCTGATACTGCTACCTCTGCCAGGAGCGCTGCACCTTTTGCGGGCTCATCTGTGCATGGTGAGTAGACAGTGGTGCGGGGCAGGGGTGCGCAGCTAAGGTGAATTTTGGGGTGGCTATAGCCCCCAAGCCCTCTGCCCTCCTCTCCCCCATAGGTAATAGAAAAGAAACAGCTCTTCCACCCATCTTCAAAGTTTATCTAAAAGATCTTACCTGAAAGGCTCATGCTAAGTGTAGCACTTTAAAAAGTGTAGTGCTTTGTCAAAAATAGTTTTAATTCCAAACCAAGGTTAATACTCTCTAACTGGTCTGTCTGTAATATAAACTGTACATGGCACTTTATCGTGGGTTTGAATGCTTCAGAAATATAACAGCAGTCACTGAATGGGAGAGTCTGGTTACTTTGATTCCCATGGCTCTGAGTTTTTATTTTAAGATGTTTTGTAAGTCCTGTTAAGATGGCCAAGTTCTTAATGGACTACTAGACTATTTTTGTAGCAAGGTATGCATATGTAGGTTTCTTTTTTCTTAAAAGTAATTGTTCATCGAAGTGGCATCACTTCTGAGGTCAGCTGAGCAGTCTTTTTTTTTTTTTCAAATGCTTATTGTAATTTGTGTTTTAATTGTCTTTGTTTCCTTTTTCCAGGTTGTGAAACTCTCAGAAATAGTAACCTTAGCAAAGCAAGCTCAGGTGGATGTCAAGTTTCAGTTGCCAATATGAAAAGAAAGGTGTCATGAAAGTGTTTAATGTGCTATTCTTTTGAAATACTGTTGTTCTGTAGTATTTTTGTTTTTGTGTGGAGGTTTTAATTGCTTGACAGGCGCACAGACTTTAAAGTGCCTGATCCTACATTCAGGTTAAATAGTCAGCGCTCGTGTAAAAGTTTGTATTGCTGATATTTAGTCTTTTTAGTTGCAGTTCCAACCTCTCCAGCTTCTGGTGCAGAATATCACTTGCAATATATTCATTCATTATTGTCAACAATGAAGCTTTTGGTTGAAAATTGATTCTTTTGAATAACATCTGAAGTTATTTTTAATTGTACATTCATATTACTAGATTCAGGAAAGAGAGGTGTAATGATTAGATTCTTTAGCATTCAAAATATGGAGGCTGTATTGCAATGGTATCTTTATATTGAAGATGCTTATACTCAGCAGTATAACAAATGGACTCGAGCACACCAATCATTATTTGTAAGTGAGGCATTTGAACACTCCCAGGAACCTTCAAAAAGTGCTTTGTTGGAATGGTGGGTTAGTTAACTTGACAAGACAACTTAATCACTACAAAATATACTGTAGCACTTAAGTCTTTATGATCTCTGGTGCCTACTGAATAGCATCAGATAGTTTTGTAAATGAACAAATAAAGTATATTTCCTTGATGTTTGGCAGACATAAGATACAGAGAAGAACTAGAATGTCTATTGTACGTTAATAAAATGTCTCCCAAGAGATTAGTATTGTTGTCTTTTGTGTGTCACTAGCTTAATCAGTTTCTTGGTTAAGTGAGCTCCTAAATTAATTTACACCCCCTCATGAGGTCAGCCAACAGGCTTATATGTATATGCCCAAACCCAGACAGCCAGCAGGTGAAGAACTTTAAATAAATCTATATAAAAAAGAAAAAAAAAGGCCTTCAACTGCAATGTCTAAACCTAATGAAATAAACTTTACAAGCTGGGGTTGGCAACCAACAGCTCCCAGTCTGGATTTAGCTGCTGTAGAGGTTGGATCCAGCCTGGGAAAGTCTGGGACAGCATGGAGAACTGGGTAGCATGGACTTGTGCTGAGCCACTTATCTCCTCTGTAGCCCAGCTTTTTTTGCTGTGCTCTTCGAGCCTGTACTTTCATGTGCAGAGGAGTCTTGTATCTGTAGCAAGAATATGTGCAGATACCTTGAACTCTCCAGGGGAAAAGATTTACAGCCTGTGACAGGGAGCCAGGTCACAAGCTCTGACCCAGGATGACAAAGTATTGCTCACCCCTGTGATAGGTTATTTACATGATGCTCTGTTGGCTCATTATATATTCACTTTCTGTAAACTCTTTGAAATAGCAGTGTTTGAATAGGAGTCAGCTTAGGGCAAGGCCACCCACACGAGTGAATAGAATAACCTGTTTGTGGTTTGGTTGCTTTACCTTGCCACATTTCACCAGCATGGAGTAATGCAATAAAACTTGAGAAACCTTCTATATTTACCCTACATCTGATTCTGAAACCTGGTACTACATACAATTTTTATATGAGCTGCCCTGGCTTTGATTTTAAATTCTTCATCACTTTGCTTGAATCTCACAAAACACTGGCAATAAAGGCAAGTTAATCCTTATTTTTTTCCTTCTTAATGTTTGTATTGTTTGAATAGCTTTTTACTGAAGTACCACCAAGATGCCTGTCAGGATTGTGACAATAACTGCCTTGCATTACGTCCTACTCTGACATAATCCTACGATATGGTGTATTTATCCAGTATTTCAGACATGATTTACTGTTGTTATTGTACATGTAAACAGTGAACATACTTGTAACAGTAAATGCAATATGTGTAGTCTCAGAGGTATAGGTTGTAGCCATGTTGGTCTAAGGACACAGGCAGACAAGGTTCTGGTATCTTTTATTAGACCAACTCAGATAGTTGGAAAAATTCTTCTTTGCAAGGTTTTGGGTGTAAATACTTTTTGTCAGGTTTTGGAAGCACCTGCAGTTGGTGTGTGCCCTTCCTGGATGGAATGAATAATAAAGAAGCCAGAGGCTGGTATGCATGCAAGAAAAGCAGTCAGTGAAGATGTAAATTGAGGCGTCAGTGGGCAAGAGACAGCTTGTATCAGGGAGGGAATGAATGTAGCTGGTAAATAGTGGAGTAGTGGAGAACCTTGGGAATCTGGCTGTTAATTCAGTACAGACCCATGTCATGCAGAAGATAACAAAGGATGATTTAAATGAATTTTAGAAAGGGAATTCCCCTCATGCATCCTTTGCCTGTTGGAAGGAATGGATAAGGCAAGACGGTCTAACTTTCATCCTGTGAGCTGTATGCAACTTACAAGGGCTTAACTTTGCAGCCTATGCTCCTTGTTGGCCACTACTGACTGCTGCCGATGCTGGGGTCTCTGGGCTCCTACTGTGTGTGGGAGATGGAGACGGAGACGAATGTGTGCATAAAGTTCTGAAAAGAAACAGGAAAGGAAAGTATGTACTGATGGGGTAGATGTAAATGATGAAGGGAAGTGATCAGCTGAGGTTCAAAGAAAGCTCATCAATAAAATATCCTTTTCTGGGTTTTGCAGGGAAGGGACTGTAGGTAATAATGAAGCAACAACAGTCTGAAAGATCTTTTATAAGTAGCAAGTTTAAGATGCATGCAAGTCGATTCTGTTCACTTGGCCAAATAGTGATTCTTGTCTGAAAAGTGCCTGTAAACATTGTGTTGTGTTATCTCAGACTTGCATATCAAACACGTTTGTAAGCTGTATACATGTGTCTTTTTCTACCAGATGCAGGTACATTGAGTTGCTGCTAACGTTCTTGTCAGCATAGGTACTCTGTGGTACCTTGACAACCATACTGCCTCCTCTGGATTTACACAATAACTGGTTTTGAATTTATTTAGCTTCTGATACACAAGAACAAACTGAATGAAGTTCACCTCTAGCCTTAGAATTAACAAATGGAAACAAGCAAAAATGCCTTTGCCTTTGAAATCAACACCACTAACCTGGCAAATCTTCTTGTGCCTATAAAAAGGTGATTTGGGGTTTTTTTTATGTATACCCTTCTTGAACTAGGTCTGACTTTTTAAAATGAAGACTTGGAAGTAGAAGGTACCCAACTATGTCAACTGTTGAAGTCTCTGGTCTCAGTTGGGGGGCTGTGAGATTCTTTTAAAAGGGCTGTGAAGAGAAGTGCCTGCCACTCCATTCCATGGGGCGGCTGGGCAAAATATATCCCAGGTGTGTTTGAGCTTAACATCTGACCTTGGTGTTATCTATGAGAGAGAATACTATCTCAGCCCCTTGGAATCCACTGTTATGCTGGGAGAAATCCTAATAGCCAACACAGGAGTAGAGAGATGCAACACCTGGAAGGCGAAGATTGAGGACACCAAAATCTGACACACAACAGCAAGAAAGCTTGGGCAACTATAAGAAAACTAGGAGATGACAACATCACATCTCCAGATATATCAAATGTTACTGCCAACTAGGTTGCACAACATGACTAGGGCTAGAAGTTACAGACAAACCAGTTTAAGTGATCAGAAACTGGTTTAAACCTGTAACAACAGAAATTTAGTGCACATAAAATGCTTTCAAAATGGCCGGAACCAGTTTAAGATCAACCTGGTTGAATGAAGTATCAGACTTAGCTGATACTAAGCTAAGCTGACTCCATAAACTATTATGGACTAGCTGATTCCATAAACAAACCAGTTTATGGAACTTCTGTCCCAGACCCCTTTCTGCTTCAAGTTAACTCACAGTCTTCCATCATCCTAGGATGCTTTGCAGTAGGCCTGTGCAAAACAGCAAGTATTTGGTTCAGATTAGGCCAATTCGGCAGGACAGGGATTCAATTTGGTGATTTGGCCACAGACTATAATGGGGAATCACTAAAATACCTATAAGTGGTTTTTTTGCAGATTTGGATGAAAACAGGGATGGTAGCGCCTCCTGAGGGCATGAAGCTGGCCAAGTTTGAAGGAGATTGAGGTGGTTTCCCAGAAACCCCTGCACCTAACTGCTGAAAGCAACTCGTATCACTTGTGCATGTTACGGAATATAGGTGATAGCTATGTTGGTCTAAGGCAGTGTTTCCCAACTGGTGTGCCATGGCACACTGGTATGCTGTCAGGCACGTCCAGGTATGCTGTGAAATTTTTGGGCTGGAGCCATGTTCCCAGCTGCTGCTGCTGCAGGCAGCCAGACACGTGGCATGGTTCCAGGCAGTGATTCAAACACTGTGCCACCTGCTTTCTGCTGCTTTGCAATGTTTGCACCCCTTGCAACTGCCGCTTCCCAGTCTGCAGTGTTCAGCCACGTGCTACCTGATTCCCCTCTTTCCCCTGTCCCCCTGCTCCATGGTGTTTGGCCACTTGCTACCCCTACCAACTTGGCTGGTGGGCCATAGGGTGGGGGAGTCCATGTAAGTGTGCTGCGGGGTGAAAAAGGTTGGGAAACGTTGGTCTAAGGACATAAGTAGACAAGGTTTTTTGGGTCAATCTGGTATCTTTTATTAGACAACTGAATACTTGGAGAAATATAGTTTAACGTGCTTTTGGGTTTAAAAACCCTTTGTCAGGCTGAGAAAGCATATGTAGTTAGTGTGTGCGCTCTTCCTGCATGGAACAAATAGTGAAGAAATCAGAGGCTGGCATGCAATGCAAACAAGAAAGCCAGCCAGTGAAAATATAAATTGAGGCATTGGGGGTGAGATACAGGTGTGGGAGGAAGGGGAATGTAGGAGGTAAAAGTGGAGAGATACCTGGGGAGTCAGATGTTAGGCAGGTTATAGTCGGTCATAAATCCAATGTCTATATTGAGTCCATGAGTTTTTCTGTCTAGGAGGTTGATGAAGCGAAGTACAGAAACAGATCAGTTGACACAATGTCAAGTGTGTTGTTTCTATGTCCCTCCCCCAGAGCACTGCAATTGAAAGGGAATTCGGGGAAAGATCACAGTCACTGGCCAGCTGCAGATGTCAGTACCAGATCAGCCCTTCCCCCTCCCTCTTTTCAGTTTCTGTTTCCTGCAAGCCTGCCTTCTGAATTTTTCCAAATTTTTTCCAAATCGATTTGGGTGCTTCTGATTCGATTCAGACCTTTTAATGGGTCTCCTGATTTGATTTGGATTTGGAGATTTGGCTGCCGCATCTCCTCTGAATCAAATTGGCTACCAAAGCTTTTTACAGCCCTACTTTACACCCTGAGCTATGCTACCTGTTCCAGTGAAGCATAGACTACCTTTCCTCTGTTTCTTGGCCTGCTTACTTCTGGTGTCCATCAGCCCACAAGGATAGAGTGGAGGGGTGGGGGAACAGACCCCTAGCTCCCCTAGCCAGGGTCTACACAGCACATGGGAGGAGGGAGGGAAAACCCCTGTGGGGACTTTTCAGACCTCCCCTTCCTGCTTCACACCTGCTGATTGCTTCAGTGGCTGCCACAGAAAGGAGGGAGGAGTCCTCCAGGCTGGGTCCCTGCCCATGCAGCCCAGTATGGGGGCACCAGGGAGCTCAAGTCTTGGGAGGCTTTCCCCCAACCTAGCCCAGGGTTCTTCCCCTGGGGAACTCTGCTTGCCCTGCTAGTCTCACTGATAGCCCAGGGAGTGGAGAGAAACTCTCCTGCTTCTCTGCAGCTGGTTTTGCCTTAGATGCTGAGAGTATGAGGAAAAACAAATGCAAGGGAGCAGAAGAATTTCCATCCATTCCCTGGGCTATCCCTGAGACTAGCAGGGCAAAGGCAAGCACAGCTCCTCAGAGGGTCTACCCAGGACTGAGGGACCCTGGTTTGGGGTGAGGGGAAGCCCTCCCCAAGGAGGGTACTTCCTGGTAGGGTTGTGCGAGATTTCACTGACTGTTTCGTTTCAATGTTGTTTTGAGCTCAAAACAGTGAAATTGAAACAAAAGACTTTGAAACAGCCTTGAAATGAAACAAAGGCAATCAAAATGTTTTGAGTTTCGAAGCTGGGCTTGCTTGCAAGGAAACAGAAACTGAGAAGAGGGAAGGGGAAGAGTGGGGAAGGACTGTTCTGATATTGATTGTGTAGCTGGCCAGCATCTGAGATCCCTTCCAATCCCAGTGCTGTGGGGGAGGGATGGAAAAACAGCATAAAAAGCATTGTTTGAACTGAGCTTTCTCTGCCTTCACACTTACAAGTAACACAAGTTTTGCTCTGAACAGTTTGAGGTGAAGTTTCACAGAAACCCCTGCACCTATCTCCTTAAAACTTGGCAGGCTTCATGGCCTCAGAAAGAGCTACCATCCTTCCAAGTTTAATTTGAATCAGGCATGAAATAAGTTATAGGTAGTTTCGTGCTTCCCCATTATAGCCTGTGGGTGAAACGTCAAAATTTTTGCTGTTTCGACGAAACAAAATGGAATAGTGGTTTCAAAACAAAACTCTAAACGAAACACTGTTCCATCAAAATGGTGAAATGGAAGTCAAAACAAAACGGTCTTGTTTTACATAGCCCTACTCCCTGGTGCCCCCATGCTGGGCTGCATGGGCAGGTGCCTGGCTGGATTCTCCCTCCAATCAGCAGCTTGGAGGCGGGGGTGGAATTCCCCTCAGCTCCCCAGGATTGTCTAGGTTGGGGAACCCAGGCTAGGGGAAGCCTCCTGAGGAGGATGCTCCCCAAGGTGGGACAGTACCCAGACAGGGGGCTTCTGAACCCCCTGGTGGGGACAGCAGGGGTTGGGGATACTTGGCTGGGCTGGCAATGACTAGCAGGCTAAGAGATGTGTTCTAGTGCCCCCCACCTACTGCCCTGGGTCAGTGCAGGCCTCTCCCTGCCTTTCCCAATTGAAAACTGAATGTCAATTCAGTTGGTGATTGGTTCAAGCTATACAGCTTGCAGGAAGCTGCCTAGATTGAATCAATTCAGTCTCAGACTTTTGATTGTCTGTACTTTGCCCGTCTGTTCACCAATGGGAAGTGCTCACATAAAAGGAACACCCCAGGACACCAGAGTACACCACCGCTGAATTATACCATCTGACAAACAACCACCTAAATACCAAACCCATCCAATTATGATGGAGAAACTGACAGTTGGCATAGGCCCACTGAAACAGGAAGGCAGCAGGAGTAGACGACATACTTGCAGAGATGATATAACACCTAGGACCCCTTGCAAGGCATTGACTCCTTGATCTATTCAATGCATGCACGATAAATAAATACCATCAGTGTGGAGGAAGGCAAGAGTCAGAGCTCTGCCCAAACAAGGGAAAGACCTTTCATCACCAAACAGTTATAAACCGATCTCCCTCCTCAGCATCACCTACAAGCTCCACGAACATCTTATCCTGCAACGAATTCCACCTTTGGTAGTGTCGCGCTAGGAGCCTTGTTCCGGCAGGCCCCGTATGCGAATCGGGTTAGATGCTAGCTTATTCCGTGTTAGCTTCAGGTTGCTCCTTATTTGGCTGTTAGATTAATCAGATTTTGCAAGATTTTTTGAACGAAAGTACTTACGAATTGTTGCTGTTAGTGGTTGTTTTTATTGAGATCGCGTTACAGCAGACAGTTAGTCACCGAAGGGAGGGGGAAGGTTCCGGGGGTGGCAAGTGTTGCTGTGACCTCTCAATATGGCTTAGCGAGCGATTTCTAGTAAAACACCTGTGTCCGGCCTCTGCAAACGGCCTCCGTCCGTGGACCGTGAGAGGGAGAGCTCTGCTCAGGGTGAGCACGAGCAGGGTTTTTTAGCTGGCTTTAACCTATGGGATCTAATTTCTCGTTCCATTCCTTTTTTGGCATAGAGCTGGCTTGGGACACTACGAGGGGTTTGACTTGTTAGGTGGTGTCATGGGTCACTGTTTGCAACATGGTTTGCACATGCCCCCTTGACTATGGCATTATTTAAACAGGACTATCGTTGTGAAGGATGACTTGGTCGTTGGGGTTATTGGGGTCATCACGGTTAGGGAGCTGGGTGTATACAAAGGCAAATTGTTGTTTGATCTTTTTTCGGACACAGGTGATGGTACCGCATACTACACAAAGTAGAATGAGGAAGGGGAGAATAAGGGTGAGGATAGGGGTAAGAATCTTTATTAATAAACTGGAAAAGTTAATTTTTAGTTTTCTAAAAAGGTTAGGAAGCTAACCTTGGGTTATTTTGCCTGCATCGTTAGCTTTCTTGGCGGCATTCGTGAGCTCAATAAGTTGTTTTTCTAAAGGGAGGGTAACGTTTGGGATGACGAGGCAACAGTGGTTAGTAGAGAGATTAAGAAACTGGCAAACTCCTCCGTCATGTAACAGGAGGGCATTTAAGGCGAGGCGGTTTTGAAGGGTCATTTGGGAGGTAGCTTGCAGTTGTATGTTAAGCAGTTTTAAGGATCGGCGAGTGGAGTGGAAACTTTGTTTGGTGGCTTTAGAGAGTAATGTGAGGGAATTGGTAAGTTGGACAGATGTGATAACGGGGGTGAAGAAAAGGCTGACAGAATACTGGAGGACGGTCATAAACCGTTTCCAGTGGGGGTTTTTGGTCTACGGTGCGGGTGTGTTTTTTGTGGTGTGTGGCATGAGCTGGTACAGGGTCATGGGATTGCGGGAGGAATTTCGGGCGCAGGGTGGATACAGGTCTACTTTGGCTAAGAAGCATTGGGTTCGGGTTAAGGTGGCTGGTAACGTTGAGTATAGTAGTCTATGCTGCATGCTCAAGAATAGCCTGGCATGGGTAGGGTGGACAATGCACCGCAGGGATATTTAGAGTAATCTACGTTGGGGAGGGGTTTTCCGTACTTCGAAACATTGGGGTAGGTAACTTCAGGATAGATGGAAGTGTTATGGCATAGGAGGCTAAGGAAGTAAGCTCGGAGTTAGCGGATAAGAGGGGGGTAGGTAGAGGTAGCGGAAAGATTAAGTGAAGTGGAATCCCATCAGTAAGGCGCTTGACGGTCGTCTAGTGGGGAGAGGAATGGGTTCTTTGTGCTTTTCGCTCTTCTGGTGGAGGAGGGGTTGGCGGCTGTCATGTGGGGAGGCAAATTAAGTACAAATGGCAGGGGGTAGGGAAGCATGTTGGGGTTCCAAGGGAGGGTAACTATGGGGTTATTAAGGGAG
>JAGPOW010003277.1:109348-141276 GCA_030014935.1 Caiman crocodilus
GGACTGGGGGACAGTGGGCACTGGGGGGGTGGGGTATGGGATGGGGAGCAGGGTAGGAGGCACTGTGCTGGGGCACTGAGGTGGGGGTAGGGTAGGGTATGGGCTGGGGGGCCCTGGGAAGGGTGGGGAACTGTGGTGACAGGTGGGGAGGCTGGAGGGGCCCTGATGGAGGGAGTGGGAGAGGGGAGCAGGGTGGAACCAGCTGGACAGGGGACAAGAAGGGGCCCCAATCTTGTCCTTATGACCCTGGCTGGCTGGCTAGGGAGGGGGAGGAAACTGAGGGCCCTAATCCTGTCCCTGGAACCTGGGAGACCCTGAGCTCATCCCCAGAACCCTGGGTGTCTAGTTTGGGGGAACCAATCCTGTTCTCTAGACCCTGGCTGGCTCTTGGGGAGGGGGCTAAGGGCTCTGATCCTGTCCCCTGAGACCTGAGAGGCCCCAATCTTGTCCCCTGGGACCCTGCCTGGGTGGTTCTTGGGGTGGGGGCTGAGGGTCTTGATCCTGTCCCTGAGACTCAAGGGCTTCAATCCTGTTCCCTGGATGGCTCTTGTGGCAGTGAAAGGCCTTGATCCAGCTGAAGCAAATCTATGTCTCTGCTTTTCCACAGAGGACCGGAAACTGGTGTTTGAGCAGCAGGGCCCACTGGTGCTGGTGTCAGTGTCACGCACGCGACAGTCGGAGGGGCAGCTGCGCCGGGAGCTGCTGGCCGTGCATGGGCAGATCCTGAGTGTGCTGACACGTGGTGCTATCGCCCGCCTCTTCCAGCGCCGCCAGGGCTATGACTTGCGGCGCCTGTTGGCTGGCTCAGAGCGCCTGCTGGATGGGCTACTGGGCCAGTTGGAGAGCGATGCTGGCTTCCTGCTAGGTGCTGTGCGCTGCCTGCCCCTGGCCCCCAGCCTCCGTGATGCTCTTGGTGCCCTACTCCAAAAAGCCACTGCCCCCAATCTCGTCCTCTCGCTGCTGCTGGCTGGGCCTGGCTGGGGAGAGACTGGGGTGGTAGAGGGCAAGGGGGGGCAGGGGGTGATGGAGAGGCAGGCAGGGCAGGACAAAGAGGGAGGGATTCAACAGGAGGGGCATAGAGAGCCAGTTCTACAGGGTGGGTCTAGGGTTGGGGAGCTGAGAGAGGGGGTCCGACAGGAGTCTAGGGAGGAGTCTCAACAGGGGATACCTAGGGAGGGGAAGCTGAAGGAGGAGCCTCAACAGGGGGTACCTAGGGAAGGGCTCCAAGCGGGAGTGCTGAGTGAGGGGGTTCAGGAGGGGGGTTTCAGCAAGCGGACTCATCAGGGGGCCCCAGGGGAGAAGGTCCAGCAGGAGGTGCTGAGGGAGGAGCCTCAGCTTGTGGTGCAAAGAGAGAGGGGTCAACAGGAGGTGTCCAGGCAGGGGGAAGTGAGTGAGGGCTCTCAGCTGGGGGTACCTAGAGAGGGCTTTCAGCTTGGGCTACAAAGGCAGGATCCTCAGCCAGGGGCTCCTAGGGAGGGCTTACAGCCAGGACCCCTGAGGCTAGATTCTCATCTGGGGCGGCCAAGGGAAGGTCCCCGTAGTCGGGGGGCACCGTCGGGGCAGCTGCAGCTGGTGGCTGCGGCACAGGAGCGAGCAGTGCTAGAGGAGTGTCGCCTGCACCCCAGTGACCTGCAGCTACTGCTGAACCTGGTGGGGGCGAGTGCAGGTGGGCAGGCGGGTGAGATGTGGACACCTGTGTGTCTGCCCTGCTTCAACCCTGATGGCTACTTCTATGCCTATGTGGCACGGCTGGAGGCTGAGGGCCGCGTCTGCCTGACCCTGCTGTCCACTGACCGTGAGGCCTTCTATGCGGCTGCTGCCTGCCGCCGCCGCATTGAGGAGGGGCTGCGGGCTCACGGCTGCCTGCCTGGCCTAGTGGGGGCACTGCGGACACCTGCCTATGGGGTGGGCGCCGTAGGGCTGCCTGAGTTGCGCCACTTCATCTACAAGCCCCTTGACATCCCTGACAACTACCGCCAGTTGCCCCAGTTCACCAGGTAACTAGGATGGGGTGGGGGGAGGTGGGGAGGACCTCGGTGTCTTGGCTCCTAGCTTCTCATTCCTCAAGAAGTACCCTTGTTCCCTGATGTACTGGGGTTATAGGGAGACTAGGAAACTCCCAGGATGGAAGCTGGGGGCAGCTGGGGATGGGAGGGACCCAAATGTCCTGGCTCCTTGCCCATTAGGATCTACCACCAGCTGCCTTCTTTTCTCCTGTTCCCTGTTGAATTGGGGTTTTGGGGGGCACTGGGGAACTCCCAGTATGGAGAGTGGGGGTAGCTGGGGATAGGAGGGACCTAGATGTCCTGGCTCCTAGCTCCCTAGGCCCCAAGAATGACCTCCAGCTACCTCATAGTTTCATAGTAGGTAGGGTTGGAAGGGACCTGAGCAGATCATCAAGTCTGATCCCCTACCATGGGCAGGAAAGAATGCTGGGTTCCCAGCTAGATGTCTACCCAGCCTCCTTTTGAAAATGCCACAGGTAGGAGCGAGCACTGCTTCTCTTGGAAGTTGGTTCCAGATCCTAGCCTCCCTAACTGCAGTAGTGCCTCCTGGTATCTAGCCTGAATCTACTCTCCATCAATTTATGGCCATTATTCCTTGTTACTCCTGGTAGTACTCGGGGAAACAGGGACTCTCCCATTGCCTGCTGGTCCCCCTTGGTCAGTTTATAGACGACCACTAGATCCCCTCTCAACCTTCTCTTGTGCAGGCTGAACAGGTTCAGGTTCTGTAGCTTCCCCTTGTAGGGCCTGCCTTGCTGCTTCAGTTTCCCCAGTTTGCTGATAAACTGGGGCTTGGGGGCGGGGAGGGGCACTGGGGAGCTACCAGTATGGATGCTGGGGAGAGGTGGGGGTCGGAGGGACCCAGGTATCTTGGCTGCCAGGGAACAAGAACTAGGTTGGGGGGTGGGGACTGGGGAGCTGGCAGTATGGGTGTCAGGGGGAAACGGGGGATGGGAAGGACCCAGGAGTCCTAGCTCCTTAGACCAAGAACTACCTCCAGCTGCTTCAGTTTCCCCCCATTACCTGATGATCTGGGTTCAGGGTGAGCCAGATGTCCTGGCTTCTAGCTCTATAATTCCAAGAGCTATTGCCAGCTAATCCAGTTCTTCAGGGAATGAGGGAACTGGGATTGCAGGGGTGATCAGGGGGTGGGGGGTGTGGCATCGGGGAGCTCCTAGTATGGAGACTTATGGCAGCTGGGGGTAGGAGGGACCCAAGTTTCCTGGCTACCAGCTCCCTAAGAATGATGACTGTGGCAGGGGCAGGGGATGGTGGCATCTGGTGGGTTAGAGCAGGGGAACCTGGATGCCTGCATTCTCTCCTGGCTTTGGGAGGATTGTGGGGCCTGGTGGGTTAGAGCTGGGGAGCCCGGATACCTGGGTTCTCTTCCAGCTCTTGGGAGGCACTGAGGGGAGTAGAAATGGAGGTGCTGGAAGCTTGGATGCCTGTTTTCCCCCCAGCTTTGGTGGGATGTGGGATCTGCCAGCTGGCTGAATAAACAGATGCACCCTGCCCCTGCCCTGGTACTAAGCCAGCTTGATTTGATTACAGTTCTGAATAAGACAGGGTCATGAGCCTTGACCTTGAACTGGGAAAATTGAGGCCTAGGATGGTGACTTGGGAGTCTAGAAGGCTTAGAACCTAGGTATCTGGGCCCCTTCTCTCCAGATGACACTCTTCTTCCAGAGAACCCAGGTGTCTGGGCTCATGGTGCCCTCTGCTCTAACCCCCACCCCAAGGTGTCAGTTGGAGAGAGCTGGGAGAGAACCCAAGTGTCTGGGCTCTCCTCCCCCTCTACTCCTTTCTAGATCCCCTTGTCTCTCAGAGAACCCAGGCATCTGGGCCCCTGTTTCTTACCCTGAGATGCCAGTCCTCTCCCAGAGCTGGAAGGGGCTAGGCATGTTTTCACCCAGGCGTCTGGGTTCCCAGCCTCCACGCCCCTCCTGAAGAACCCATGCATCTGGTCTCCAAGCACCTTGCTCTCACCCCCCCCAGCCTCCACTTCCCTTCTGAAGAACTAGGTGTTGGGGCTTCCAGCCCTCTTCTTCCACTCTCGTTCGCTAGGTTCCAATCCTGTAGCAGCACTAGGAGGGAATCCAGGCATCCTGGGTTCCAGCCCCTGCTCTTACCTCTTAGGCCCCAGCCTAGTGCCAGCCCTGTGGGGGGACCACAGGTATCCTGGCTTCTAGTGTCTGGCCTCCCCTGCTCTAACCTGGTTCCAGATGGGGCCTTATATGTGGGAGGATCGTGTGGTTGGGGGGTTGGTTTCTCCCAGGGGCTCTGACACCCTTTGACTCCTGCAGCCCAGAGCTAGAGGAGCCCTACTCCAGCGAGGAGGAGCGGTACCGCCTGTTTGACCTCTACCACTACCTACACAGCCGCATCCACAACTCCTCACGGCCCCTGCGCCTCATCTATCATGTGGCTGAGAGGGAAACGCTGCTGGCCTGGGTGAGTGGACCAGGTCTAGGAGGGCATCTGAGAAAGCAACAGGCAGAATTGTTTGGGGTTGGGGTCATTAGTACGTCTCAGGGTTAACCCTCATCTTCCTGGAGGTATATTCATTTTGTCTTTTTCACTGGTTTCCTGGCAGTCTAGTTGGTATCAGTAGGTTTCTGAGTCAATAGGTCTTTCACTGAAGTGGATCCTGCTTTTCTCTTTGATTTCCTGATGGGCTGGTTGCTGTCAGTAGGTTTCAGAGTTGACATGTGTCCCCTTGAAACAGGTTCTCATTACTTTTCTGGCAGATGGGGCAGTTGTCAGTAGGTTTTAGAGTAAACACATTTTCCATTGGAAGGGTTGCTTGTGCATTTCTCTGTCTTGTTGATGTTGGTAGTTTTCAAAGTTAAACATACATCTCCTCATAGAGATGAGTTTTTGTGTGCTGTTCTGTGTGATTGATCAGCCTGGTTTCTGTCAGTAGGTTTTAGAGTCAACAGAAGCCCTGTTGAAATAAGTTCTCCCTACTTTTGTCACTTATTTCTTGACAGATTGGGTTGTTACCAGTAGGTTTCAGAGCCATGGAAATGTGTTTGTTGTGCCTTTTACTGTGACAGGCTGGGTTTCTGTTAGTAGGTTCTAGAGTGAACACCTGTCCCATTGAAGGGGGTTTTGTGCCTTCCTCTGTGATTACCTGCCAATTGAGGTTGTCATTAGGTTCCAGAATAAATTCCACTGCCATTGGTGCCTCTTCCCACAATTCCTTGGCAGGTCAGGTCTGTTGTCAGTAGGTTCCAGAGTCAATGCTCATCCTTTCAAAACAGGCTCTTTGTGCCTTTCCTCATGATTTTCTGGCAGGTTGGATTAGTTGTCAGTAGGTTTCAGAATCAACACCCACCCCCTCAAAGCAGGTTCTTTGTACCATTTCCTATGATTTTCTGGGAGGTCGTGTTCATAATCAGTAGGTTCAAGCGTTAACACACCTCACTTCAAAGCAGATGGACATAGCTACTCATTCGCCATCCTTTCTATCCCACAGGTCACCAGCAAGTTTGAGCTCTACACCTGCTTCAGCCCACTGGTGACCAAGGCGGGTGCTATCAACATCCTCACCAAGCTGCTACGCTGGATCAAGAAGGAGGAAGACCGGCTCTTTATCCGCTACCCGCCCAAGTACTCCACCACACCTCACCCTGCCAAGGGTACTAAAGCAGCCTGGCCTGATGGGGCTGAAAACGGCTTCTTCTCTGGGCTCTAGGCCTCTCCCATAGCTTTGGAAGAAGGGGGTGCTAGGGGAGAGTAACACCCCCTTCCACCCTGTATTTTGGGGGCAAGTAGCTAATTTTAGGGCCCCTGTCCTCTTCCAGAGGGGGTTTGGACTTGTCTTGAGGAGAAATTCTTTTCATGCTACAGTGACCTGTGTTATTTATTGTATGGGCTGGGGGGAGGGGAGTGGCTAAGCCTGGAGCTAGGGTATCAGGGTGGTGGGGGTATCAGTCATTTGCAGGGTGTTTATTTGCCCTGGCCTGGGGCAATAAATTGCTGGCTTACTTCTCAACGTGATGTGGGGGGCGTGCTGAGAGAAACAAATTTGTCTTCTTTCCATGTTTCCTTGGGCACCAAGTTAGCCACAGCTTTCTTGAACATGGGGCCATGAGGCATTTTTCCTTCTGCTTCAGAGGGATTCAGGGGCATTCCTCCCCCTTCCTAGCATTCTCCAGTTCCTTCTAAATGGGTGCATAACCAGTGGAGCCTGTGGTTTTGGTGTGTCCCCCACCCACTGTGGGTAGGCCAGTCACCCCTGCCTCCACCTTGCTGTTGAGTTTGGGGTTCCCTGCTGCTTTTGAGGCCAGAAATGCAGCCACCTCCTGGGAGAAACTAGAATGATATTGGTTCCCCCAACACACCCTGGCTCCTCCCTGTGTTTGTTACCCCCCACCTTACACACACCCACCCTCTGTGGCATCCAGGTATCTGTCCATCTTTTGCACTTGTGTCCCCGGGGGTGGGGCGGGGTGGATAGCTCAGACTCCTTTGCACATGCAAACTACTGGCCTCTAAACTGCACTTGAATCCCTTAAGGACTGCCAGTGTGGCTGAGGGAGTCTCCCTTGGGTGTTTTTTGTCCCCCTTTTTACTCCCATTGCTCATGTCTCCCTCCTGGGAGCCCTGGCAGCTCTTCCCCTCCTCCTATCCCTCGCTTTTGGTTGGCGTTGGTAGGGTAGGGTGTGGCGGGGGGGAATGGATTTCCATGCATGGCATATCATGCTGGGGTTTCCTTCGAGTCAGACTGGTGTACTGAGAATCCAAATATCTTATTAAAAAGGAAAAAAAATGCAAATTGAGTTTTTTGAGGTAGCCATCATGTGCTAGACCCATGGCTTGAGACATGTATGGTGAAAAGCCACATTTAGACCTAGACTGATGTCAACTTTCTGCTAGTTTTGAATTCTGTCTTGGGGTTGAAGTCTCCAGTTTTAATTCTCTCTCAGGTTCAGTTATCTCCAGGGCCTTATTACAGACGTTCGGTTTCTCCTGGGGAAGTAATTGCTCTCCCAGGAGAAATCCCAAATGTGGCAGATGTCTAGGATTTTTCTCCCAGAGTAAAAATGGTGGCTCCAGGAGGAAAATAACTTAGGAACAACCAAACTTAAATCTCTCCCAGGGGAATGGGAGAGCAAATGTCTGTACTTGCTTCAATTCTCTCTGAAGTTGAATTCTCTCCTGGGTTAATGGTGGGTGCCTGGGTGAGACTTGCTTCTATCCCACACACACTTGCCCTCTCTCTCTCACATTGCTGCTGCCTCTCCCTGGGGAGAATTTGGGCCCCAAAATGTAGTCTTCAACATGTTTTTCTGTCACTTTGCTTCCTGTTCAAATATTAGCGGATATCACTTGACCCCTCCCTTCATGGACAGCATAAGAGAAGTGGGGCTGGATCTAGAGGTCACATTTAGTCCATCCCCCTGCCTGAGGCAGAATCAGCCTTGTCCAAACCATCCCAGACATATCATCAAACCTCTTTGTAAAACAACTGTCAGCCTTGATACAGGTAAAGCAGGGGGACCATGGCAGCCCAGAGTCTTGCTGCTGCAAAAGGTTGTTAAGATACACTCAAGAGATTTCAGGCAGAGGCCTTGCCCCTGCTACAGAGGAAGCCAACCTTGTCTTTGCCCCCATCTGCCCAGGGGAGATACCCTCTGCTGGCTGGGATCACAAAGCTCCTTAAGATTCCCTGGCCTTAGCTGATCCTAAATTAACCTAGCGCTAATAAACCTGGCAGCTGCCAGGGTCCCTTCTACTGCTCCTGCTATGTATTACATACATTAGACACCTAATTGGTTTAATTATGCAATATATTTTGACTGCCATGTCTATCCAGGTATAAAAACAGCCAACATGCTATGAAGTTAGTGCTTGAAAATGTAACAACTCTATAGCTGATTTCTATCTAGCTTTAATTGGAATGTGTAGCAGGGCCCCATGTTTAGCTTAGGCTTGGATCACTTGAGGCCTGGAGGGAAGAATAAGTCATACTGTTCTTGGGGAAGGGGGAGTGGAGAGGGTGGGGTAGTTTGCAAGGTTAAAAAGTTATTTTGCAAGCAGTTTTCGTGCCTTTTTGGCTGTGGTTTCTCAGCTCTACAGGCCCTGATTGGATGCCTGTGCTCCCAAAAAAGGCATTGCACCTCTTTGTCGGCAATAGAGCAAACGAAGAAAGGAAGTTGCTGGCCACAAGCAGGCTTACAAGGAGCTGGAAATAGAAGCGTAAGACACATGGAGACAGCCTTCACTAGCCCCTGAAGCAGGTTATTTTAGTTTGCGGGGGCCACCTGTTGCAGCACCTTGGTTTGCAGAGGCCTGGGGACCCATTAGCCAGGCAACTTGCTTGCCTCATACTAACTGTTGCCTTTCAGGCACACCCAGTCCCTGCTCTAGCTGTGGAGAGGCCTACCTAAAGGCAAGGGAATCTTTTTTGGCTAGGAGATGAGGGTGGCAGGGAATGGTACTGACACCAAAACTTTACCTGCCAGAAAATCACGGAAAGAAACCCTGTTTTGAGGGGTGGACATTTGACACTAAAACTTGCTGATGAGAAAACCAACCTGCCAGGAGATTGTGGAAAAAGTTACAAATAACTTGTTTCAAGGGGGATATGGGCTAACTCTGAAACCTACTGACAACTAATCTGACCTGCTGGGAAATCATGGGATAAGGCATAAAGAACCTGTTTTGAGGGCACACATGTTGACTCTGAAGCCTACCGCTAACAACTCTGACCTGACAGGAAACCTTGAAAAAAGGCCAAAGAATCCATTTTGAGGGGATGAGTGTTAACTGTGAATTCTACTAACAACAAATCAACCTGCCAGGAAATCATGAGAAGAACACAGAGCCCAGACATTGCTGTCCTCAAGGGCTGTTTACACCCAGGCAAAGGTCCAAATCTTTGCTCTGATTTCAGTAGGGGCAAAAGGCTGTACCCCACCTACCCCTGAAGGTGGGGATGGTGTCCAGGCTCCCATTGTTCCCTATCATAACCTGCCAGCCCCAACTACCAGAGTGAGGACAGAACCTAGGTATCCTGGCTCCCAGCTCCAGCCCCACAACTCCAACCAATAGGCATCCCACTTCCTGACTGAACCCAGGCATCCTGGCTTCCCGTTCACCAGACCCCACTTAGCTCCCAGCATGAACCGAGGTGTCCTGACTCCCTTTCCCCCACATCACCCTCCCCACAGATCTGTCCTGATCCCCAGATCTCTCCTGAGGATGGAGCCCAAGTGTCCTGGTCCCTCTTCCCTCAGCCTTGGGGACAGAACCTAGGCCTCCTGGCTCCCCCACTCCCAAAAGCTGAGGAAGAAACCCAGGAGTCCTGGGCCCAAGTACCCCTTCCACTGGCTCCTGGTCTGCTTAAGAGTGCTACCCGCCCCCACATGCTCAGGGGGTGGGGCGAAGTGAGGCCAGAGTGGCTGTTGGGAAAAGGCGGGAAAAGCAATTGGAGTGGGGAGGGGCTGAGGAGGAGGCAGCTTCAAGCCCATTCCCCTACAGCAGCCTGGGGGGGCAACAGGGCCATGGCGAGGAAGGGGGAGGGTGAGGGGCAGATACATCCACCACAGTCCCATAATACCATGCAGCTCATGGGGCAGATACACTCATGGCAATCGCATAGTGCCGTTCACCTCATGGGGCAGATACACAGATGACAGGCTCATTTTCACCTCATGGGGCAGATACATGCATGGCAATCCCAAATGCCCCCTTGGGTCATGGGGCAAGTATGCCCATGTCAATCCCATAATGCCCTGCTCCTCACAGGGCAGATACACCTACAGTACTCCCATAATGCCCTTCATCTCATGAGGCAGATGCATCCAACAGGCACTCCATAATGCTTATTACCCAATCAGGCTAATAAAACCATTGCTATACCACAGTGCATTTCACTCTGGAGATTCACCACATCCTTGACTGCCCCACAATGCCCTGTGTCCTATGCATGGGGATAGATAAATCCTATTTTCACCTGCCCCCCCCATCCTTTATCCCACTTTTCTGTGGAGCAGGTAGAGGCCACAGAGGGTGGCTATGGGCCTCCTACTAGCCAGTCTCATCCAGTGGGTTTTTTTTTCTTTTTCCATTGCTCAAAGACCTGGGGCCCAAGGCAGAGGAGTTGCTGTTGTTGGTGAAGCAACTGCAGAAAAGTACAAGAAGTGGGGGGCTAGAGGGGCTGGGTGCCTGGGTTTTCTCCCAGGTTTGGGATGGAAGTAGGGTCTGAGTGATTATAGCGGGGGGGATGGGAGCCTGGATGCCTGGGCTCTATTCTGGGAGGGGTCTGTGGTCTGAGAGGTTACAGCGGGAGGCCCGGATACCCAGGTACCTATGTTCTCTTCCAGTTCTGGAAAAGGAGTAGGGGTAGAACTGGGGGGAGCCAGGATGCCTGGGTTCTTTCTTAGCTCTGATGGGGCAGAGCTGGGAACTGAGAACCCTGATGCTGGGTTCTCTTCCAGAGCTGGGGGAGGGATGCTGTCCTGTGAAATAAAGGGAGGTGGCTGCTTCCTGCACGTAGTGCAGAGGCAGACATATGGGCCACCCTCCTGAGAGTTCCTAGATGGAGAGGCAGATGGATGGCTTGAGCCCCATGGGGCACATACTGACTGTCCCCTCCTTTTCTGCAGCAGGGGACCTGGAGCCCAGGATTGAGGACCTGGTCAGCAGGATCAATAAACTGCAGCAGGGTGAGCTTGGCTGTCTGTCTGTCCATCCACCCTGCAATCCATCTCTTCATCCCCATATGCTCCCTCTTCTTTTTGCTTACGACCATCCCCAGGCATGTATGTGTGCCCCTTCCTTCACACCCAGCTGTCTGTTTGTCCATCCCCAGACACTCCCTCTATCCTACCCCCCCTGCAGCCCCTCTCATCCATCCCATTTGGGCTGATCTGTCCTGCTGCACTCATCTTTATCTGTCCACCTTTATGCACACACCTCTCTGCCTTCTTCCTTCCCTCCATCTCATTGTTTCTGCATCTGTTCATTTAGCTCTGCACACACATCTCTCCATCTCCATCCATCCACCCCTGCACTTCCTTCCTTCCCTTCATTCTCTTTCTCCTTCCAGCCCTCCTCCTCTACACATATTTAATTCTCTCTGCATCCCTCTATCCCTTCATCCATCTGTCCATCCTTCCATAACACACTGCATCATTTGTCCATCATTCATCTCATTCTCTCTGCTCCCATCCATTTATCCATCCTTACACAAATCTTGTTCTCCCTGCATCCATACATTCACCCATCCGTCCACCTCTGTACACACGCTGCCATTCCATCCATCCCTCTCTCACTCCCCCTCACCCTACATCCCACCCCCTCACTCTTCACTCTTTCCCCAGCCAAGCAGACACTGAGCATGGAGCTGGGTGAAGCCCAGGAGCACAGTGAAGACCTGTGGATGGAGCTGGAGGAGTGTGAGCCCCTGCCCTGCCCCCAAAGTGCCCCCCTGGCCTGCTCTGGGGCTCCCTGGTAGCCTCATGGTGCCCTCCCTCCCCCTACAGTGCTCTTCACCCTTCCCTAGGACTGTCTCCTGCCTGCATAGTGCCCCAAGCCATGCCCCTGGGGCTGTCCCCTGCCTTCACAGTGCCCCCCGCCCCTCCAGTTTCTGATCCAGTGGCTCAGGACAGGGATTTCTGTGTCTTCTCCTATAGTGACCAAGGAGCAGACAAACCTGGAGGACATCCACTGGCAGAAAGAAGGTGAGACCAGCCCAGATGCCTGGCCTGGGTTCTCTGGGAGAAGTATGGTCTGGGGGTGGGGTGGAGGGGAAGTGTTACAGCAGCGGGGGTGGAAGCTAGGATGTCTGGGTTTTTCTCCAGCACTGTGAGGAAAGTGGGATCTGGGGGTTAGAGTAATGTAGGTTGGAAGCACATATGCCTGGGTTCCCTGGTAAGGAGTGGGGACTGATAGTTTAGAGCAGGGGGAGCTGGGAGCCCAGACACCTGGGTTCTCCCCCAGTGCTGGGTGGGCAAGTTGGGCCTGGGGTTAGAGCAAGGGAATGAGAGCTTGCCTGCCTGGGTTCTTCCCCAGCTGTGGGTGGGGATTCTGGTGTTTGGAGCAGGAGGCTAGGAGTCCTGATGCTGCCTGGGTTCTCTTCCCAAGCTCTGGCAGGGATGGGAACTGGCGGGTTGAAGTCAGGGGAGCTGGGGGCCCAAACACCTAGGTACTTTCCTTGGTCTGGGAAGTAAGTGGGGTTTTGGGTTAGAGCAGGGTGGGCTGGGAGCCTGGACACCTGGGTTTTGTCCTCCAGCTGTGGTAAGGATGGGTTAGAACATGGACGCCCCCCTATGGCTTGGGATTCAGAGCACATTTGGAGGCGCGTGAGGTGCTGCAGCTGTGGGTTTGTCTTCCAGAGGCCTTGAGGGTGGTACAGGTGCAGTGCCAGGAGGCTGAGTCAGAGTCCCATCGGTGAGTTGACAGGGGAGGAAAGAGGAATGGATCAGTGGATGGACAGACAGATGAGGGACCTTTAGGGGAATGAGGAATTTGAGCGGGAGGGGAGCCCAGATGCTTGGATTCTTGGGGAGGGAGATGGGAGATTAGAGCAGGGGGGTGCTGGGAGCCTCGATGCCTGGGTTCTGTGGGAGGGGAGTTGGGGTTGGGGGATGAGAACAGGGAGGTCTGGGAGCCTAGACACTTGGGTACTTTTCCAGTAGGGACTGGAAGTGGGGAAGCTTGAGGGTCAAACATAGCTGTCACACTTGGTGCCAGGACATGTGAGTTGTGTCCTTGACTCGGTGTGGAGTCTTGTGTTTACAGGGATGGTAGGCTCCAGGACTCCTGGGTTCTGCTTCATCTCTGAGATGGGAGTGTGTTTTACCAGTGGTGTGTGGGGACTGATTGCCTGGAAGCTTGGGTTCTTTCCCTGCCCTGGGAAGGGAGGGGTCTGGTGGGTCAGTGCAAGGAGGGCCTGGGCACTCTCCCCAGCTCTACAGAGCATAAATAGTTGGAGTGAGGGAAGAAGCCAGGACTCTGTGTTCTAGCCCACTTTGGGAGAGGCACAGGGCCTGCTAAATTAAAGCAGCTGACTGGGGCCCCAGACTCCTGGGTTCTTCCCACATCATGGTCAGTTCAGACCCTTGGCAGGGTCCTGTTCTGGGTTCTGATCTTCCTTCCTTCCCCACACTGCAGCCAGCATGGCCTCTTGCAGGAGGTGCAGCAGCGCATCCAGGACCTCACCGTGGGCATCCAGGAGGAGACCCTCAAGCAGAGGAAGCAGAGGTGCCACCCCTGGAGGCACGGGTCATTAGCTAACAAGGAAGCTAGGGGCAGAAATCTGTCTCCCCAGCACTGGGAGGGCTCGTGTGGGAGGTGGTCAGCAACCCAGATGCCTGGGTTCTTTCCTGGCTTGGAGCCTGGTGGGTTAGAGCAGAGGGGCTGGGAGCCAGGACACAGGGCTACTATTCGGCTCTGGGAGTGCATTTGGGATGGGTGAGTTAGAGCTGGAAGCTTGGATGCCTGGGTTCTGTCCCAGCTCTAGTCAGTCTTGCATTCCTACACACACTTCAGTGCATGAGTGCACGCATGGGCATGTCCCAGATGCCTGGGTTGTGTGTGTGTGTGACCTGGATGTCTGGCTTGTGCATGCATGTGTATGTGTGATAAACCTGGACACTGGGTTTATTTGTGTGTGCATGTGCATGTGAGAGAGAGAGAGACCCAGATGCCTGGGTCTTTTCTACATGAGTGATAGAAATGTGTGTGTGTGCGCGCGCGTGTGTGTGCACGCGTGTGCATACACACACATGTGTGGCAGGTGCTTGAGTCTGGTGTGTGTGTGTGTGCATGAGAGAGAGACTCAGATGCTGGGGTTCTGTGCATGTGTGTGTGTGACCTGAACATGTGGATCATGCATGTGTGTATATGAGACAGAGAGAGAGAGAGACCTGGACACCTGGTTTCATTTGTCTGTGTGAGACCCCTAGATTCCTGGGTCCTGTGTGAGTGCATGTGACCCAGATGCCTGGGTTCTCTGTGTGTCACAGACACCTCAATTGTGTGTGTGTTTGACCTGGATACCTAGGTTCATTTGTGTATATGTTTGTCACCCAGATGCCTGGGTTCTGCATGTGTATGTGAAAGACACAGATACCTGGGTCAGTGTGTGTGTGTGTGTGTGTGTGTGTGTACGTGATACACTTGGATGCCTTGGGCTCATTTGTGCACGTGTGACCCAGACACCTAGGTTCTGAGTGTATGTGCATGTATGTGTGTGCCCCCCACCCAACTGACCCCTCACTTCCTACCATACCACACACTCCAGGGCATCTCTGGCCATGGCTGGGTACCATTCCTGTACCCCACAGCTACCCCCTCTCCTGCTTTCAGGCTGGAGTTTGAGCAGCAGCTGGATGAACTGATGGAGAAGCACAAGACCCTGCAGGAAGGGCATGTAAGATACATGGGAGGGTCTCCTCATGGGGAGCCCAGATGCCTGGATTTTCTCCTAGCATCAGGAAGGGAGTGAGGCCCAGTTAGTTGGTTGAGAGCTAGGACACCTGGGTTCTCTAACAGCTTTGGGAACAGAGTGGGGTCTGGTAGGTTAGAACAGGGTGCTGGAAGCCTGGACACCTGGGTTCTCTTCCCATTCTGAGAAGACAGGGAGTCAGTCTGGTGAGTTCCCTGGGTAATTAACCCAGAGTTAATTAATTCCTCATCTCCTCAGACCATGGATAAGCTAGCTGTTGAGATCCAGAACATGTCAGACAGCTGGGAGCGGCTGCTGAGAGAAGGTGAGCAAAGGGGCACTTGGCATGATGCTGGCCTGAGGGGTCTGTACAGCACTTGATGCCTCCTGATCCTGGCCTGGGGGGTCTGTACAGTGCATGGTACCCCTGATACCACCTGGAGGCGGTGGGGGGGGGTCTGTACAGCACCTGGCATGTCCTGTGACATCCTCCCTACTGGCCCAGATGAACTGATCCAGGCCAAGCTGATGCAGTTGAAGCAAAAGCTGGATGTGCTGGCCCAGGCTGGGGCTGGGCACCATGAAGAGAGGAGGTTCCTGAAGAGCCCGGAGGCCAGTGCTGCCCTGTGAGTGCCTGAGTTCTCTGGGAGAGAAGAGGGACTGGCGGGATTAGAGCAGGTGGGTCTGGGAGCCCAGATGCTTGGGTTCTCTCCCAATAGGTACCAGAAGTGGGGAAGATTGAGGGTCATTTTGACCCCCAGCCTAGATCCCAGACACCTGGATTCTGTCTTTGATTGGGTGTGGAGTCTTGTTTTATAGGGAGGGTAGGAGCCAGGACTCCTTGATTCCATTGCATCTTGGAGGCAGAAGTGGGGGCTGGGAATGGACAGGGGATAGGCCTGGATGCCTAGGTTCACTGGGGCAGTGAGAGCAGGAGGGACTAGGAGCCTGAATGCTTGGGTTCTCTGGAAGGGGAGTGGGGGACGTGGGGTGAGAACAGGGGGGACTGGGAGCCAGGATGTCTGGCTTCTTTGGGATGGGAGTGTGAGCTTGGGGGTGAAAGCAGGTGGTCTGGATGCCTAGGTTTTGCTCTGTGGCTTGACCAGAAAGCAGTTCTGGCCCCCCATATACCATGTCAGATGTGGCACCCTGGTGTGGGGTTGGGGGATGTCTGGTGCTCACCCTCTGCCCTTCCCCAGACAGCTGTTGCAGCAGGAGAACCAAGGTGCCCATTCCCAGTTGGAGGTTGCCACCCAACGCCACTGCCAGGGCCTGCAGCGATGCAACCGGTGAGGGATGCCCAGGTTCTGTCCAGTTCTGCGGGGGGGAGTGTGACCTGGAAAGTTAGAATGGGGCTGGAAGGTGCCTGGGTCCCTTTCAGCTCTGGGAGGGAAGTTGAGTCTGGTAGGTTTGAGCAGGGGGACTTGGAGCTAGGATACATGGGTTCTCCCTAGCACCAGGAAAGGAGTGTGGGCTTGGTGGGTTGGAGACCTGGGGCTGGGAGCCCAGATGCCACCTGTGTTCTGTCTGAGTTTTAGGAGGGAGTCGGAGAGCAGAGGGGCCTGGGCAGCTGGACACCTGGGTTCCCTTCCAGCTGTGAGAGCTGGGGTCTCCTGGCAAGATCAGGCTGCAGCCCTGGTGGCCAAGCCTGGCAGCCTCTCTTGCTGCATCCCAGCTAGGGTGGGGTGAGGTGGTATTGGCTCTTCTCCAGAGGTGGATGCATTCTCTAATACTCACCCCTTCCTCCTTCCAGGCTGAAGGCGGAACTGGAGGGCCAGGGGTGGAGAAGCAGCACCAGCCAGGCATGTGGGCTGAGGATTAGGGCAGGGATGGAAGAGTAGATCTAAGGATGTGTATGGGGATGGTCAGAGGGATGGAGGCATAGGATGGGGGGGATGTGTATGGGGATGGATGGGTGGATGAGGTGATGGAGAGAAGGATACAAGGGTGTGTATGGAGGTGGGAATGGAGGAATGATGTTTATAGGGCAGGTAGAGGGATGGTTACAGGTGTGTGTACAAGGACAGGTGGATGGATACAGGGGTGTGTACAGGGATTGATGGATAGAAGGCTATGGATATAGAGAGGGAAAGATGGATACAGGGTGTGTATGGGGATGATGGGGGGGTGATGTTTGGAAGGGGTGGATGAGTGGGGGATGAGGGGAGGGAGGAAGAGTGAGATGGATGGGTGGATACACAAGATATCCCTATACATATGTATAGGGATGGGGGATGGACAGGAAGGGATGGATGCAGGAGTATGTATGGGAATGGGGGGGATGCCTGGACACAGGTGTGCATGGGGATAGAGGGAGGGAGGGATGGATGGATGAGGGTGCAGGCGGATGGAACTGTGGTGGGCAGGACCTTCTCTGTCACAGGCCACCAAGGGGGGCAAGTCCAGTGCTGGGCCCCCATTGAACTGGGTCCCTGTTCCCTGCTGACTCCCCCCCCAATCTGCCCACAGCTGGCACCCAGGGACCAGAAGGTGGCTGTGTGACCAGAATGGCACCCTATGTTGGAGTGAACCCCTATGTCTGGGCATTTGTCCTCCCTCCAGCTTAGTACCAATAAAGCCATCACCCACCCAGCATGTTCTTACTGCTGATGGAGGCAGGAATGGGAAGGGTAGAGAGCCCCGACACCTGGGTTCTCTTCCTGCTCTGGGAGGGGAGTGGGATACTGGGGAGGGAGAGCTGGCAGGTTTGGGAGCTTGGACGCCTGGGTTCTCAGGGAGGGGAGTGGGGGTTGAGCATCCATCCCCATATACTCCTTTAGATCCATATCCATCCCTCCCTTCATCCATATCATATCCCTGGAACCAGAGATGACCTAAGCAGGGTGTAGTCTTTGCAGGGCCCTGCCCCTGCACACCCTAGACCCAAAGAAGCCAGCGGTGGATTTGGAGGGTCGGATTTTTCTGAGCAGCCAGACATGAAGCCAGTAGCAGCAGCACTCAGTTGCCGTGGCCACTCTGCCCAGTTTTGTGGGGGACCTCGAAGTGCTAGGCTGGGGGTGGCTGCCCCAGCTTGCTCCCCACCTAAGGACAGCCATGCCTGGAACCATCTCTTCATCAATCCCTAAACATGCCCCTCCCCACCTACCTTTGCATCTCTAGCCATCCATCCTTCCCCATATATATCCCATATCTCCATCCATTCCCATGCTCAACCCCCATCCATCTCTCCATCGCCACACCCACTCTATCCCTCCCTCTATTTACCCATCCATCCATCCTTCCCTGTAGACACCCCTGAATCCATCTCTTTCCTCAAACCATTTCTTTCTTTGACTCAATCCGTCCAATCCGTTGGGTGGCGTTCGATTCAACGTGTCTGGCACTTGACACAATCAAAGATGGCCATACCTCAGTGTCATAAGTCAGACGGCCACATAGTAGAAGCGGTGGCGGCCATGTTTGGTGCGGGTGTAGAAGCGGAGCGCTTCTCTGGAGCGGCCAGTTTGAAAGCGGGCACCTTGAGTCCGGTCCCTTCGCCGTTCTTAGACCTCGGCCATGTTTGAAGAGGGCAGAGGAGGGACTAGGCGCTGGGTGATGATCAGTGAAAGGAATCGAGGCAGGTAGGATGACCCGGAAGCGGAAGTACCGTGGAAGTCAGAGTTTCCTTCGAGACCCCTTGTTTTGTTGGTGCCTCGCAAAAGAAGGGACCCTCAGCAGCTAGCTATGGTGAGGGGATCCCGGACACCTGTGTTGCGTGGGTGGGGGGAAGGGCTGGGGGCTTGGATGCCTGGGTTTTCTGGGAGTAGGGGAGCATCTCGGATACCTGGATTCGCATTAAGGAGGGCGCTAGGACACCTTCTTGAGAGGAGGGGTGTGTCGGATATCTGGGTTCTCGGGGGGAGGGGGGTCGGAGCAGGGGAATCCCGGACACTGGGGTTCCCTGACCCTGCCTCGCCCCCAGGACAGCGAGTTCTCGGACGCGGAGCCGGCCGGGGCGAGCGAGGAGACGCGCTCGGAGAATGGGGAGAACGCGCCGGTTTACTGCATCTGCCGCAAACCCGACATCAACTGCTTCATGATGTGCGCAGGGGGGCGGGGCCTGAGCCACGTGGGGCAGTAGGGAGCGGACCTTGAGCCTGTGGACAGGGTCTGAGTGAAAGGAAGGGCCGTGAGAGTGGGGACGGGGTCTGAGCCTGTGTGTGGGGGGAGCATGAGGATTGGGGGCAATCTCTGCCTTGAGGGGAGCCTGTTGCCCAGAGGTGGGCTTTGGGGGGTGAGCCATGGAGGTGGGACTTGTGCCCTTGGCTGTGGGGTGGGAGCAGGGCTGGAGCCATAGGATTGGGCCAGAGATGTTGGAAATGGGGGAGGGGCGTGCAGCCTGGGGATAGACTATGGGGTTGGGGTCTGTGCAGGAAGGACTGTGGGGTTGGGGGGTGGGTGTAAACCAAGGATTAGGATGGGGCCAGGGATTTGGGGCGGGGGGCATGGCCTTGGCAGGGTCTCACCTCCTGCTCCTCTATTTCCCCGCCCCGCCATAGTGGGTGTGACAACTGCAATGAGTGGTTCCATGGTGACTGCATCAATATCACAGAGAAGATGGCCAAGGCCATTCGGGAGTGGTACTGCCTACAGTGCCGCGGTGAGGGGCTGAATGCCTGGGTTTTTTGGGAGGGCAGTGGGGGCTCATGGGTTAGATCAGGGGGGTTGGGAACTGAGATGCCTGGATTCTTTTGGGTGGGGGGGAGTGAGAGTAGTGGGGTAAGGGGGCCTTGGTGCCTAGACACCTGGATTCTCTAGGAGGTGACTGGGAACTGGAGGATGAGAGTAAGTGGGGCTGAAAGCCAGAGACCTGGGTTCTCCCCCAGGTAGAGGAGGAGAGTTGGGCCTGGTCCTTGAGAATATTGGCTGCTGGAAGCCCAGATGCTTTTTTGTTCTCTGAGAAGAGAGTGAGTGCTGGGAGTGTTAGAGCAAGGGGTGCTGGAAGCTTGGATGCCTGGGTTTTCTCTGGGGGAAGCTGGGTTGGAGCAGAGGAGCGAGGGCTGGCCCAGACTCCTGGGTCTCCTTTTCTCCCCTAGAGAAGGATCCATCACTGGAGATCCGGTACCGTCACAAGAAGTCAAAGGAAAAGGAGAGGGACCATGAGCGCGACCGACCTGATAAGGATGATCTGCGTAAGAAGGCCCAGGAGCTGGGCATAGACCAGGCCCGTGGATCAAAGGTGAGGGGGCAGGGCTAGAGGTGCAGCCTGGCCTGTGGTCAGGTCTGGCAGGGAATGACCTCACAGCATCTTCTAGGTGCTTGCCATGGAATTTTCTGCCCCCCTCCCCAGTTCCATATCTGGACACCAACCAACAACTGGCTCCAACTGCCATCCAGGCCCTGGTTGGTGGGTGGAGTTAAGGGGGTAAGCCCTGGCCAGCCTCTGATTGGCCCCCTTAACTTTTATGCAGTCGAGGAGGGTGAAGTTAAGGGTAAGCCCTGGATTGACTCTGATTCATTGCCTTATCTGGCATTGGACTGGTGGGTAGAGTTAAGGGGAAACTGAGGTTGTGTCCTTGATTGGCTGCCTTATCTGGCATCTGGTTAGTGGACAGAGGTAGGGTGAGCCCTGGTCAGCCTCCGATTGGTCCCTTTAGCTGTCATGTAATTGAGTGGATTTAAGGGTAAACCCTGGGCTTGAGTCTCTGGTCCCATCTAATTTGTGGGCAGAGTCAAGGGGAAGCTCTGGCCAGCCTTTCTGAGTGGATATGAGGTAATTGACCAGCGTTAAGGGTAAATCCTGGGTTTGGGTCTCTGGTCCTCTTGTCTGGCATCATATTTGTGGGCAGAGTTAAGGGTAAGCCCTGGGGATGGCTCTCTGTTTGGGCCCTTATTTTGCTATTGGTTGGACAGAGTTATGGGTAATCCCTGGCTAGTGACTCTAATTTCCTGATCCCATGTCTGATTGCTGCGTAGAGTAAGGGTAAGCCTTTGCTGGCCTCTCTGATTGGTTTCATTGTCTTGTTCAGTTGGTGGACAATCAGAGAGCCACCCCCATGGTTTTTCCTTAACTCTGCCACCAATCAGATGTGAAATAAAGGAATCAACAACACTGTCCAGGGCTTACCCTTAATTTAGCCTAATCAGAGTCACGATAAGAGACCACTTGGCAAACCCTGGGATTTACCTTTAACTCTGCCCACCAATCGGATGTGAGATAACAAGCCAAAGTTAAGGGCAAGCCTTGGCCAGCCTCTTTGAACGGTCCCACGGTCCCTTATGTGTCACTCCATTGGTAGAGTTAAGGGTAAGCTCTGGTCAGTGGCTCTGGCCCATTATTCCTCATGTAATTGGTCAGCACAGTTAAGGGTAAACTGTGGGGTTTCAGTCTCTGGTACCTTAGTTCACATCTGAACGTCAGGCAGTGTTAAGAGCAGGCCTTGGTCAGCATCTCTGATTGGCTCCTTTCTCTTTCGCTTGATTGGTGGTAAATCCTAGCATTGGGTCTCTGCATGCTCCCTTATTTTGCATCAGTTTGGGCAGTGTTAAGGATAAATCGTGGCCAGCTTTTCTGATTGGCTCCCTTATCTCTCATCTAATTGGTGGGTGGATTTAAGGGCAAACCCTGGCCAGCCTTTCTGATTGACCCATCATTTCACACCTGATTTGGTAGGCAGAGTTAAGACTAAGCTTGGGATTATGTCAGATCTCTATTCCAGCTCCTCTGTAAGCTGATGGGGGAAGGGGATGTGGTTGGGGGATGTCCTTGGTTTCCCACACATGGCCCCTCTCCTTCCCCCGCCCTTCAGCAGCAGATCAAGCGTTCAGCCCGCATGTGCGGGGAATGCGAGGCCTGCCGGCGCCCCGAAGATTGTGGCCACTGTGACTTCTGCCGTGACATGAAGAAGTTTGGGGGCCCCAACAAGATCCGCCAAAAATGCCGACTGCGCCAGTGCCAGTTGCGTGCCCGGGTGAGCATCATGAGGGCAGTTGCGGGGGAGGGGGGTGCATTCTGGGGATTGTGTGGCTGTTCCACCTCAGAGCTGGCTGCGTGTTGGCCCCAAGTGTTAGAGGCCACTGCTTCTCAGGGCTCTTCCCCAGGGCCAGCTGTATCTGAGGGCTATGTGTAATTGATGCTCAGGGCTGCTTTCTAGAGCTGGCTGCATCTAGGGGTTATATGTGGCTGTTCCACCCCAGAGCTGGCTGCATCTTGGCTGTGGGTGTTATGCAGCTTCTTCTCAAGGCTTTTCTCCACAGCTGGCTGCATCTGGGCATTATATGTGGCTGTTGCTCAGGGGTCTTCCCCAGAGCTGGCTGCATCTGGTTGCCTTGTGTGACAGTTCTGCACCAGAGCTGACTGCATCTCAGTCCCAAGTGTTATATTTGGCCATTTTAAGGGCTTTGCCCCAGAGCTGACTTACTTTGTGTGTCATACGTGACTTATTTAGGACTCCATCCCAGAGCTGGCTGTATCTCAGCATAGCAGGTCTGGGCCCTGGGAGTGGCTGTGATGCCCTTGGTGGCAGTGCAGCTTATGCTTTGCTCTGACTCTCTGGGTCTCCCTTTACCTCTTACCGCCACACCTTGATGTAATTATTTAAACTGGGAAAAAGAAGCTGCCTCAGGGCCCTAGAATGGCCCTTGCTACCAGTCTATACACTAGTGTACTAATTGCCTTAAGAGCTCATTTTATGGTCCCCGACCTTCCCTACAGCCATACCCATACCTTGTAGGTGCTATAGCTTAGTCGCTCTCCTTTTCTGGGGCCTCAGCCTGCCTAGCCCCTACCCCTTTTGTTCTTACTGGGCCTTCTAGCCTGGTCCTGCCATGCTGAATCTGGCTTTTAGGCTCCAGCCCTTGTGTTGTCCTTCATGACCTTGGGCTGTGGCTCTAGTTTCACCCCTCTTGAGTGCTGATTCCACCCCTTGAGGTTATGGGCCCCTGGCTCCAGTTCTGCTTCTCAAGGGCTGTGGGTCCTAGGCTCTAGTGTTCACCCTGTTCAGGCATGGGGTTCTCTGGCCATGTCTCCATCCTCCTTGGGCACTGGGTCCTCTTGTCCTTAGTCCAGCCTGCTCAGGCACTGGGTATGAGCTCCCTTGGCTTCAGGCCATTACCAGCACTCAGCTTTGGCCTCTTGGCTGCTGTCTACTCGCGGTTTGAGCCTGACCCCTGGCAGGGGCTCAACCACAATCCTATGCCCCTCAAGCACAACTGGGACCTCCAACCTCCCTCAATAGGCCCAAGTTAAGCCACTGGTGTAAACTGTAATGGAAAAAGGTAAGCCCTCAGGCTAAAACTAAAACTAGAAACATCCTGGCTGCATAATGAAGTTTGGCTTTTTGCAAGCTCTTAATTCTTTACTCATGGTCTGCTTGGTAGCAAGGTCCCCAGCAGTCTCAGCCACAGTCACTGCAGTGTAGAGCTCCTTCCTCAGTAGCCTGCAGTACTAAACTGACCTCTGGCCTCAAGCCCTGAGTTTATATGCTCCCTAAGCCTTGCCTCTTCTGGTCACATGATTCTGCAGACACAGGTGTTCCCCTTCCCTGCCGAATGAATCTCCTGCTCTCCCTGTTAGGGATTAGCCCAGCTGCCTGCAGCCCTTTACTCAGGAGCTGCCTCCCTGTCTACCTTGGCACAGTTTGCTATTCTGTCTTCACTCCCTGGGTTTGTTGATGTCCCCCTGGCAGCCAGCTCATTAGCAGCTACCCCGCTTCCTAGTTGCCAGCCCTCCTTCATCCAGTTCCGTCTGCTACAGTTTCCTCTTAAAGTAACAGGAGCCTTCTGGCTCCCTGTTAAGTTTGACCCTGGGAGTTGCATGCAGCCATTTTTAGGGCTCTGCCCCAAAGCTGGCTGCATCTCAGCCTCAAGCATTATATATGGCCATTTCTTAGGGCTTTGTTCCAGAGCTAACTGCATTGGGGTGTTACAGTTAGTCATTCCCCTGTCCCAGACTTGGCTGCATCTGGGGTCTAGGTGTTATATGCATGCATTCATCAGGGTTCCGCCCAAGATCTGGCTGTATCTGGGTATTATATGCAGCTGTTCCACCCCAGACCTGGCTATATTTTGGCTGTGGGTGTTATATGTAGCCTTTCCTCAGAGCTCTGCCCACAGCTGGCTGTATCCCAGCAGTAGCATCTCTCATCCAGGCCTTTCTCTCTTTTCCCAGGAATCTTACAAGTACTTTCCAGCATCGGTAAGTTTGTCTCGCCACTCTTAGGTGGGGCCCAGATACCTGGGTTCTCTGTCAGGGGAGTGGAGGCTGTAGAGGTGAGAGCAGGTAGGGCTTGGGAGCCTGGATGTCTGGGTTCTCTGAGAGGGGAGTGGGAGCTGAGGGGTTGGAATGAAAAGGCCTGGGAGCTCAGATGCCTGGGTCCCGCCCCTGACTGTGGCCTGCTCCCTGGCTCTCCCCGCGTGCGGGGCCGGCAGCTACTGCGGGGCCGGGATGACAACCTGCACCTGCTGAAGGAGCAGCTGGAGGCGGCCACCACCCCTGAGCCACTGTCGGACGAGGAGCTGCCCATTGACCCTGAGCTCTACCAGGAGCTGTGTGCCGGTGCCTTCGATGACCATGGTCTGGTGAGTCCTCTTTTGCCCTGTTCCACCCCAAAGCTGGTTGCTGTCACCCGGAGTGGTGGTGTATGTGGCTAGCTCTCAGTTGTTGTACTCCAGAGCTGGTTGCATTTGAGCCAAGGTGATGGCTGTTTCTGTATCATTCCACCCCAGAGCTGGCTGCATCTTGACTGGGGTTGTGGGCAACTGGTGCTGCCTTGGTTGGGGGGAGGCAGGCACATGTCTCCTCCGCAACCAGTCAGCAACCAGGGGGAGTCTCCTCTGGCCAGTTTCACACCAATACAGTTGTCACTGGCTGGGGCAGTGGCATATCTGGGTGTCTTTCAGGTATTCTACCAGAGAGCTGGTTGCATTTCAGGCTGAGTGGTGTTATATATGGCTGTTTCTCAGCTGTTCCACCCCAGAGCTTCTGAATCTTGACCTGGTTGGACCCCCATTTCTGCCTGCCAGGAGCATTGTGGGCCTCTAGCCTGCTGTTGGTGGGGGAGGGGGTGGTGTAACTGGTTGCCCCCCTGAGCACTTCTGTGGTACAAGGGCTTTTCTAGGCCAATGGGAAGAGTCAATGCTGTGGTTGGGCTACCACTGCTTCCTCTTGTGGGCTCCATGGGCCTCTCTAGGCAGCTGGAAGTTAACTTTATTGTAAGCTCCCAGTACTGCCTCCCAGAGTCTCCATTGGCTTCTCTAGGCTGCTGGGAGGCCTGAATCCCTGCTTTTGTCTGCCCCTCCCCAGCCATGGCTGAGCGACCCTGAGGATGCCCCCTTCTTAGATCCTGTCCTGCGCAAACGAGCAGTGAAGGTCAAGCATGTCAAGCGGCGGGAGAAGAAGTCGGAGAAAAAGGTTGGAATCTAGATGCCTGGGTCCCGTCCCTTATCTGGGGGGGAATGGAGGTTGTGGGGGTAGTTAGAGTAGGGGGACTGGAAGCCTGGGTTCTTTCCCATCTCTGAGAGGGGAATGGTGTGGTGGAGAGTCTGGAGAGTTAGAGCAGTAAGGGTGGGGCTGGAAGCTCAAGCACTGTGTCTCATCTCAGCTGTAGGAAAGTGAGGGGGACTAGTTAGAGCAGGGAGGGTTGGACACTTGGGTTCTTTCCCTGCTGTGGGAGAGGAGAGGGGAGTGGAGGCTCAGAGTTAGAGGAGGGAGGAGCCCAGACTCCTGTGTTCTTTCCCACCTTTGGGAGGGGAGTAGGAGCTGGTGAGTTGAAGTGGGAGAGCCCAGACACCTGGTTCTGTCTCGACTTTGGGAGGGACAAGAGGCTCTGGGATTGGGCTGGAGCATGGAAAGGACCCAGGTGCCTGGGTTCCTTGCTTCTGGGATATGCTGTAGGGTCACTGGCCTGGGTTTGGGGCTGTGGGGGAAGTCTGGATGCCAGGTACCCTAGCCTCTTGGAGGGGGAGGGTGGGGGTGAGGCCAGAGGGAGGGGCTTCATACTGATTCTGTCCCCACCACAGAAGGAGGAGAAGTACAAGCGGCACAAGCAGAAGCAAAAGCACCGGGACCGGGCACGGCACCTGGAACGTCCGGACACCAAAGACCCAGCTGCCCTTGCTCAGTGCTTGGGGCCTGGCTGTGTCCAGCCTGCCCGGCCTGCCTCCAAGTACTGCTCTGACCAGTGTGGCATGAAGCTAGCTGCCAAGTAAGCCCTGCCTCCCCCACCCCCCTTAGAGAAGCCCCCACACTCCTGGGCTCCCCTTTTTACGTCTATCTCTTGCCCCTTCCCTCTGTAGAGGAAGCTGTGGGGGTGGGGGCTCCATCTGTCTTTGAGGATCCCTTGGATCCCCCTCCATTAGCTAGCCCAATGTTCAGCTCCTGATGCTTCCCCCTGCTCCTTCTCCCCCAGCCGAATCTATGAGATCTTGCCACAGCGCATCCAACAGTGGCAGCAGAGCCCATGCGTGGCTGAGGAGCACGGCAAGAAGCTGCTGGAACGCATCCGGCGGGAGCAGCAGGGTGCCCGGCTGCGGTTGCAAGATATGGAGCGCCGCTTCCATGAGCTGGAGGCTGTCATTGCCCGGGCTAAACAGCAGGCTATCAAGGAGGATGAGGAGGTGGGTGTATGCCTGGACACCAGGGTGCCTTGCCCAGGATATAGGGGGTGGGGTGGGGTGTGTGGAGGCTGCAGGGTGAGAGCAGGAGGTCCTTCGAGCCCAAACGTGGGTTCTCTGGGCAGGGAGGAGGAGCCTGGGACCTTTGATCAGGTGGGGCTGGGATCTCAGATGCTTGGACCCCATCTCCCCCCAGAGCAATGAGGGGGACAGTGAGGACACGGACCTGCAGATCTTTTGCGTTTCCTGTGGGCACCCCATCAACCCCAAGGTGGCTCTGCGCCACATGGAGCGGTGCTATGCCAAGGTACTCTGTCTTCTGTATTATACTTGGCTGGTCCAGGTGCTGTACCTCAGAGCTGGCCACATCTCAGCCCTCCCTGTGCAGCATTGTACCTGGCCATTTCCCAGCCATTCCAGCCCAGACCTGGGAGCATCTCAGCCATCCCTATGCAGTGTTCTCAGCAGTTTCACCCCACAGCTGGCCATATGTCAGCCTTTCCTATACAGTGTTATACTCCTGTTGTTCCCAAGCTGTCCCACCCCAGAGTTGGCTGCATCTTAGCCCTCTGTATACAGTATTATTATTCTTAGCTGTTCTCTGGATGTTTCATCTCAGCCTTGCCAGTTCAGCGTTAAACTTTGCTGTTCCCTAGCCATCCCAGCCCAGAGCTGGGCACATCTCAGCCCTCCCTATGCAGTGTTATACGCAGGTGTTCCAGCCCAGAGCTGGGCACTTGACCTTCCTAGTGCATTGTTATATTCAGCTGTTCCCCAGCCATCTGATCCCAGAGATGGCCAAATCTTAGCCACCCCTGTGTAGTGCTGCATTTGGCCTATCCTCAGCCATTCCACCCCAGAGTCAGTTGCATCTTAGCCCTCCCTACATGGTGTTACGCTCAGCTGTTTCCTAGCTGTCCTACACCCCAGAGCTGGTTGTATCTTGGCACTTGGCAAGGCCCCTGTAAGGTGTCCCTTCCACTGTAACCCCCACTCTTTGCTCCCCCTCCTCTGCAGTATGAGAGCCAGACGTCCTTTGGATCCATGTACCCCACCCGCATCGAGGGGTGAGTTGGGACCCCTGGGGTATGTCCAGCATATTCTTTTCCCAAGGGCTATGTGAATTCTGGTTGTTTGTCCTCCCCAACTGCCTCCATCCCACCAAGCCCAAACTTTGGTTTCTACCTTCATTACAGTGTTCCCCTCTCTACTGCTTCTCACTGCCTTTCAAATGCCTGAGGGTTCTCTGGGAGGGGAACGGGCTGGGAGGTATGAGCTGGGTGAACTGGGAGCTTGCTGGTCCCATGGAACCCCTCATCCATCTGTCCTCTCTCTCCATGTCCCTAGGGCCACCCGCCTGTTCTGTGACGTCTACAACCCCCAAAGCAAGACGTACTGCAAGCGGCTGCAGGTGTTGTGTCCTGAGCACTCCCGTGACCCCAAGGTACAGGATGGGGAGCTGAAGGTTGAAAGTGAGGGGCACCATGGGGAGGGGGGTGAGTGTGTGTGTGTGCAGGGGGTGCTGTGGGTTGGTAGTGAGGGCCACTGCAGAGCCTTGGAGGAGCGGGGTCAGGAGTGAGGTGGCCACCATGGGGCTGGGGGCAGTAGAGGCCTGTGTGGGGTGCAGCACCGGTTGAAAGGTGAGCAGCAGAGACTATAGTTGTGGTTGGGGGGAGAGGGTGACACCAGAGGGGTTGTGGGTGGGGCCAAGTGGGGTGTGGGTAGGGTTTAATAGATTGAGTATAGAGGAGTGGGGCTGTTGCAAACTTGTAGGCAGGGCCTGGGGTGGGCTGGGAAGGAGGGAGGGATGGGGATCATTGGTGGGACCAGCAGTTCCCTGACCCTCTCTCCCTTGTCCCCCTTCCTGTTCCACCCAGGTGCCCGCAGATGAGGTGTGTGGGTGCCCACTGGTGCGGGACGTCTTCGAGCTGACAGGCGATTTCTGCCGTGTGCCCAAGCGCAAGTGCAATCGGCACTACTGCTGGGAGAAGCTGCGGCGGGCAGAAGTTGACCTGGAGCGTGTCCGTGTGGTACGGCTCGCTGGAGTGGGGGAGGGGCAGGGCTTTGGGAGTGACTGTGTGATATGGACCACTTGCAGGGCCTGGCCTGAGAGTCAGGTGGTATAGCCCAAATAGAGGAGTGGGGCCTTGGATTGGCAACTTGGTAGAGCCCACATGGGGTCAGGAGAGGTCTGGGGATAGATCTGTGATACAGTCCATGGGGTGGGCCTGGGATATGGCTTTGTGGTGCAGCCCACAGGGTTAGCAGGGATGGTGTGGGGAAGTCTGTATGGTAATGGCCCACATGGAGGGTGGGGCCAAGGGCACAGCTTTGGGCTATGGTTCACACCTAGGGGCGGGGGCTGAGGATGGTCATGTGGTAAAGCCTTATGGTACTGCCCATGGTGGAGGTGCTCAGGGTACAGCCTGCCTGGGGGGATGAGGTTTTGGTTTATGGGCCCAACAGAGGGTGTGGCCAAGATTATGGTTGCTTGGTATGGCCCATATGAGGCATGCATGTGGTACAGCCCACAGAGGCTGAGGGTCAGGTCTGGTGTAGCCACTTTGTCTTGGCTTGAGGGGGTGGGGCCTGGATGGCAACTATGTGGTGCATCCCACAGTAGGGGCTAGACCATACATACTTGGTACAGCCCATGGGGCAGGAGAGCAGGATCCTGGGCATTCACCCTCCCTCCTCCCCTCACAGTGGTACAAGTTGGACGAGCTGTTTGAGCAGGAGCGCAATGTGCGGGCAGCCATGACGAACCGGGCAGGGCTGCTGGCACTCATGCTGCACCAGACCATCCAGCATGACCCGCTCACCACAGACCTGCGCAGTGCTGCCCGCCGCTGACTGTGAGCTTGGGTCGGGGGCTGGGCACAGGACGGGGGGCACCGAAAACATTTGCCTTCTCTATTCCCCTCGTAGCTACCCAGGGCTGCCCACTCCCACCCTCCATCAATGAGCCTCTGCCAACTCTCCCCCGCCCCCCCCTCCATGCACCATTGCCCACCCAGATCTGGGGCCTTCCTATGCAGTGTTTTAATTACAGCCAGCTCTGGGGTGGAATGGCTATCTCAGCTCTTGTGATGCAGTATTATATTCATCCATTTCCCAGTAGTTCCTCCCCAGAGCTTGGCTACATCTTGGCCCTTGTTATGCAGCATTCTACCTGGCCATTCTTGGCTGTTTTATCCTAGAGCCAGTTGTGACTTACCTTTCCCTTTTGGTGTTACACTCAGCTGTCCTACCCCAGAGCTGGCTGCATCTTTCCTTCCCACACGTGTTGTTACACTTGGCTGCTTAACCTCAAAGTCAGCCATGTCTCAAGCTTTGCTATACAGTGTTATACTCCACTGTTCCCAAGCTGCTCCACCCCAAAGCTGGCTGCATCTCAGTTCTTGTTATGTAGTGTTGTAACTCAGCCGTTTGCAAATTGCTACACCCCAGGGCTAGCTGCATTTAGGCCCTCGCTATGCAGCATTATGTCTAGGCATTCCTCAGATGCTGCACCCTAGAGCTTCACTGCATTCTGTCCAACTCCATGTAGCATTATGCTCTGCCAGTCCCCAGTTGTTTGACCTCAGAGCCAGTGGTGTCTCAGCCCTTCATCTGGGGCATTAAACCCGCCCATTCCCATCTGCACTCCAGAGCTGCCTGCATCTCGGTTCTCCCCATGCAGTATTATACTTGGCTGTTTCCTAGCTCTTCCATCCCAGAGCTGGCTGTATTCCAGTCCCAAGCCCCCTCTGATACCCTTCTTTCTTTCTCCCCTCAGGGTCCCTGTGAGGTGATGCCGGGTGCTCGAACAGCTCTGATCCTTTATTTTTTTAACTCAGTTTTTCTTTATACTTTTTTTTTCTCTTCCTCTTTCTTACAAATTTTGAATAATAAAAAAAAGAAAGTGGTGGTGGGGTCTGAAGGGGGAGCAAGATAATATTTCCCCCATCCCTACCCCTGGCCTAACTGAGGAGAGGCATGAACGACCACTGCTGCCCTAACCTTGCCTCTGCCATAGGAAGAGCCTGAGCTGGGACCCTGTTTCCCACCCCCGTTATGAGGGGGCTGATTCCCAGCCCAGGGGACAGGGGCAGGTATATGCCCCCATCACCTGCACTTTGGGGGGAGTGGATCTCTGGGTCCATGCTGTTTCGAAGTGCACTCCTGTCCTCCTCCTGGCATTGGGGTGGGGAAGAGGCAGGGGGTGACCCTAGTTAATAAAGTTGGCCAGTTAACAAGCTGCCTTGGGTCTGTGTGTTGGGGCCTGCGGGTAGTGACCCCTAGGGGCAAGGGGTGTGTGTAGGGGAGCACTGGAATGTATGGGGATTATACTGGGGAGTAGGGGACACGGGTGGGGGCAGGGGGACATGGAAAGGGAGGTTGCCCTCCCCATGCTTCCATAAAGGCACCTGTCCCTGCCCACTGCTACCTCCCACTAGTCCGCCCCTTTGCTGGGGGCGTGGCCTGGGTGGAAAGCCCCGCCCCTTTCTCGTCGAGGCCGGGTGTATGCCTATCTCTCCCAAGGGTCACGTGCCCCATATACCCGGGTCAGGTGTTCACGCTGAGCCCTCTCCTTTTGCGTCACTTGCCCGGCTCCCCCTCCTTCGCGGGTCACGTGGCCATACCCGCCTCTTCCCACTTGCTCCCCTTCCTCGGTCTTGCGCGGGCGCTGCTTCCGCTTCCGGCGCGAGCCTCCGCAGCCGCCTTTGCACCCTCCCCTCCCCCCGCCCCGCCCCGGGGAACGCTCGTGCGCGGCGGCCGTTGACTGCCCGGCTCAACCACAGTGGGCACGGCCATGGCGCGGAGGCGGCGGGGGCCGCTCGGGCCGACGGACCCCCGAGCGGTGAGTGGGTGTGAGGGCAAGGGAGGCGCAGTTGTGGCGGACGGTTGGAGTGCGCCTGGCGGCCGCGGGGGACAATATGGACCGTGGGGGCCTGCGGAGAGTCGATAGAGACTTATTGAGCTGGGGGGAGGGCTGTGAGGGGGATGGAGGAGGCGGATGTCGAGGGGGCGCTGGGAGGGGAAGCCCTGGGGTTGCTGTTTGTTGAGTGGGGTGTGATGGGCAACTGGGGGAGGCAAGAATTGCTTGGCTACCCGGGGGGCTGTGGGTGGGCAGGGGAAGAGGTGCTGTGGGTACCTGTGAGGAGTATATAGAGGGTTATTGTGGAGGAGGACAGGTTGGGGGGCTGTGCAGGCAGTGGGGGACTGGTGAGCAGTGCTGGGGGCCTGTTTGGGGGGAGGTGGGCATGTTTGGCAGCCCTTGTGGGCTGAGGAAGCAGCTCTGGGGGTGTGTTTGGCAGTTCTGGAGGGAACATGATGGGGGCAACTGTCTTAGGGTGGAGAAGTGAGGCAGGGGCTGTTGGGAGGGGGCTAGGTTCAGCAGATGTGGGGGTGTGAGGGGAAACGGGACTGCTGTGTGGGGATGCTGTAAGGAGAAGCTTGAGGAGGGAGGGCAGTGAGCATCTAGCAGCCTGGGGGAGGTTGTAAGTGAGCTGAGGCAGTTCTGTGTGTGAGGGTGTGTCTAAACTCTTGCCTGCCCCCGGGGCCCTGACTTGCCCCCCTACACACACCTCCTAGCACTCCTGGTTCTTGGGGGCTTGGTGTATGGGGGGGTGGGGGCAGTTAGGAGTAGTTGGAGGGTTGTTGGGGGGCGGGCAGGTTCAGCATCCCTGGGGGGGTTGAGGGGCTGCAGGTGTGAGTGTGGGGGAGGGTTGGGGATGTATGTAGGGAGGGGAGCTGTAAGGAGCAGCTGTGGGGGTGGCTGTTTTGGGTAGTGGGAGCATGTTTGACAACCTGGGAAAGGTGGGGCTTTGAGAAGTAGTTGGGGGGGAAGGGGCAGTTTTGTGTGTGTATATATGTGGCGGAGAGGTTTGGGGGCAGTTGTAAGGAGGCTGAGAGAAATGGGGGGCAGTGCCAGGGGAGAGGCTAGGTTTGACAGCCCTGGGGAGCTGAAGAGTGTATGTGTGTTG
>JAGPOW010003287.1:3544-16142 GCA_030014935.1 Caiman crocodilus
AGCATACTTTCTCTCCACCTAGGGGTGTGTTTTTTAGTATTATAATGAGCCCCTAATGAGCCCTTTCACCTATTTCTCAGTGTATTTTGCTGTTTGTCTCCGAGGCCCCTTGCCTAGTACAGCTATCTTCCCCTTATCGCTGCAGATGGGCATTATTCACAAAACAGTCTCCTAGTCTTGTCTTTTATCCTGTCTTGGGAGGATGGCTCGAGGCCATTCATCATGCCTTTAGGAGAATGGCTCGAGGTCATTCTCAACAATCTGATCTATGGACTGAATTCCCAGCCTTTTGGTGGATGGTGAACCTAGTCAGGTCATGGTCACTGTTGCACAGAATACCTCCAATCTTCAGGTCACCTACCATGTCGTCCCTATGATCAACATTAAGTCCAGAGTGTTTTTACCCCTAGTTGGTTCTTCCACAGCCTGTGTCACAAACAGGTTGTCAATAGTTGCCAGGAAGTTGGTTGACCTCCTAGAACTGGCTGAATGGTCTTTCTGTTAGACCCCAACTCCATGTGTTGCCCAACGACTAGGGAAACAACGATCCAATTGCTCATGGATCCTTTTACTCATTATCCAGAGCAAGCACGGAACAAACACCAAGCACACATTGCTTGCAACGGCTTTATTCAAAATGGAGACAGCTTCAGGCAAAGGTCCCAAAAAAACAACAAACCGGGGGCCGGCAGTGAACATTAGTTCTTTTTACGTTTTATACACCTTGGTTCATGCTCATTACCATTTACTCCACCTTTGTCACTCCTTTGGTTCTGCCTATATTTCTTCCCCTTTCAAGCTCCGCCTCTGTTTATGGTTTGCTTCATTAGCATGGAATTGCCTATGCAGTTTACTTGTTTACATGTCTTTTTGCTATAAGCACATGTCCAAGGCCATGAACCTACTTCTTTTGGTCACTGGGTGGACTTTGGGGGCCTTTTCATCTTTTCACATATGTTTATTTCAGATCCTGTTACCAATTACATGTTTTCTTTCACATTCCAATCTGTTTTTCTGTCCCATGTTGTACCATCTCCACATTCCTTAGGCCCCTGTATCTTATCTCATTCCTTACTGTGGTGAGTTCACATCACACAGACTTACTTGCTGCTTTTTCCAGAAAATGGTTGACACAATTAAGATGGCTACTTAGCATAAGCATTCATAAGCAAAATCTGCTTTTTTTTACAGTAGCTGGCAGTTTACATCCTGATTCTCTTATATAATGACTATATATCTTACAACACTACTATATGGTTAGAAAACTACATGCCTAAGCATCTCACAGTGTTACTTATGATATATCATTCTGTCTTGTGGTCAGAAGCTTCTGCTGGGCCACAGATTAAAGCTCTGTTTCAGCTGCAAATCCAGTGCTCCCCAAGATCCAAAAACAGTTACCCTAACACTCCCTCACAGAATTAGTATAGGCAGCAAAAGAGAAACCCAGCTGATTCTTGAGAGGTCATCACTTTCTTCGCACAATACACCCCTTGGGCCTGGCAAGGTAGATGGTGCTTTTGTGTTACTCGGACAAAGGACTGACCTTTGGCCCATTGTTGGTGATGAATGAGAAAGTGCTTCGGGTGCTCACTTTTCAGCCTGGGACTGAGCCAGGAACTGAGACAATGGTGCCATAGGGTTTTTCTCTGCTTTTTCATTGGCACGAATATGCAGCTGAAATGATTTTCTTCTATTGCGAATATAACATATACATACACAAATACTAACAACATCCCATGGTACCCCAGGGCTTGGTCCTGGGCCCCGCACTGTTTAACATCTTCATCAGTGACTTGGATGAGGGGGTGGAAAGCACACTGTACAAGTTTGCTGATGACACTAAGATGTGGGGTGTGGTGGACACACTTGAAAGGAGAGAGAGGCTGCAACTAGATTTAGACAGACTACAAAAGTGGGCATATGAGAATACGATGGGGTATAACGTAGACAAATGCAGGGTGCTGCACCTTGGGAGAAGGAATCCACAGCATACATACAGACTGGGGAGTTCCCCTCTTGAAAGCATAGAGGTGGAAAGGGATCTTGAAGTCATTATTGAATCCAAGATGAACATGAGCCACCAATGGCAGACCGCAGCCAGCAAGGCCAGCCACACCTTGTCATGCATCCAAAGGTGCATCTCAAGCCAGTCTAGAGAGGTGATACTCCCCTTCTATGTGACTTTGGTCAGGCTGCAATTGAAGTACTATGTCCGGTACTACATGCCGCACTTCAAAAGGGATGTGGCCAGCCTGGAAAGGGATCAGAGGAGGGCCACTCATCTGGAGAGAGGGCAGCAGGACAGGCCCTATGAGGAGAGACTGAGGGACTTGAACCTGTTCAGCCTTAACAAGAGGAGGCTGAGGGGGGACCTGGTGGCTGCCTACAGACTCATCAGGGGAGATCAACAGCAAGTAGGTAGAGCCCTTTCCTCCCCAGCACCACTTGGGGTGACAAGGAACAATGGTCATAAGCTGTTGGAGAATAGGTTTAGGCTAGAGATTAGAAAATAATATTTTACAGTTAGGGTGGCCAGAATCTGGAACCAACTTCCCAGGGAAGTGGTCCCCGCCCCTACTTTGGGCAAATTTAATAGGAGGTTGGATGATCACTTGTCTGGGGTCCAGCATTCATTCCTGCCTGTGGTAGGGGGTCAGGCTAGATGATCTATTCAGGTCCCTCCTGACCCTAGCTACTATGAAACTAAGACTAAACAAAGCAAAAATGCTGATTACCATCCAAGCATTAGCATGGATTCAGGGTGGACTATTTGCAGTCATACAGATTATATCTCCCATTCCACAAAGTTCTGCAATATCCACAGCTAATTTGTACATCCCCTTAGCCTCAGTTGCAGCAGGACTGAGCTGAACTCCCTGTCTCCATTCCTTCTCAACCTCTTTTAATTATTTCTCTAATTGCTCCCACCCTGGAAATTGGTGTGCCCAAATGGCAATGATCCAGCTTTTAGAGGGAGTTGGTCTGAGCTTGATGCCAAGATTTATTTTGGGTGGCCAGTTTATTGTGATGGGCCCTTTGGAAGTTTGAATAATAATAGAAGTCCCCTCTGAATCTATAGGCCACACACAACCTTCTGTATTGTTTACCCATAGTGTGTGGTTAGGCCAGATCAAGTTTGTGGGTCCATCCCAACATACTCTGTTTCCAACAGCAATCACATCCCAATTGGATAATAGCTTGGCACAACTTAACTGTGGCAGTAGTTTGGGCCATTCCCTCCAGACTGTTCCAATACTTATCAATATTCCATGGTTCCAATACTAGGGATTGCAGACCAGAAACCTGGCTCCCTCCAGTGTCGCCACATCCCATACCTCCCTTTGTATGACCCAATCCCATTGACAACCTCCTCCAACTCCCAGAGTTAAGAGTCTGCTTTTTGTCTAGAATCCACCTTCATGGCCAATGGCTGTGAAGTGACAGAGGCCCTTTTGACATTCTTTCCAGATTAATGTCCAATAATGTCTAAACTGCCATACTGACTTTAGCGTGATGGATAGGCTGCTGTTGTCCAAATCCTCTGGCTGGAGCCCTTTCTTGATATCTTTGACTGCACCAATCAATTGAGCATTGAGTGCTTGCTGGGCACTGTCATATGCTTCATCCCAGGTTAGGTCCTGAAACCCCATATATGCAACCTGCAATAAACCTCTCAAAACATAGGTTATACTTACTCCCACGTGGGAGGTTCACTGAATGGCATCTATCAACACCTGGCTTTCCATTCCCCCCCACCATGTATACAATGCCATGCTCTAAGTGGTCCATCCAATCAGCATTATCAGCCCCCTTATATGAATTCCAGACTCCCATTGTGGAGTTTAACCCATCCCAGATAGTACCAGCAACATCCCTTCTTCTCTTTACAGGGTGTGTTTGAAACAAATTGGGTATGGCCCATCTGAGGAGCCATTCCTCTGACTTCCTTTGCTACAATTGCAAAAATAATGTTTCAAATGCCATTCATTAGGAGCGAGTGTGGTTTGCACATGAATTGTGGACACATTGAGCAGCACTGCTCACACCTTGCTGCCCTCCCACCAGGGTAAATGGTGCTCCCAACATAGATGTCCACTGGGATAGGGAATAGAGGATAGTGGGGCTGGTACTGAACATGCAATGCCACCAGCAAAGGTCATGTTGTTATCGCAAAGCCAATGAGACCCACATTGCATTTCTCAGTGGTTGGTGTTGTCAAATACTGTGTGGCAGCTATTGATATATGACTTGTTATCTGGCATTACCTGACATAGTCCTGGACTTACCATTACCCATTTTTCTCCTCCTGTCCAGCTGATATTCCATTGTTGAGTTGGGGGCCTCCATTCTGAGGCCATGTCAGTGGTATTGGCTCACCAGGTGATTTGTCATTCCCCGCGCACAGTACCTTTTTGGTGTTACAGGTATGTGGCGCACTATCCCCCAAGAATTCATTTTGGGGGAGGACGTGTGATGGGCCTTTCCACAGGTGCTCCTCTGTGCTCCCCTCTACAATCAGGGTGGTGGTGGTGGAGATAACTGGTTTAGGACCAGTAGGGGATTCTCGGGCACCAGAGGGAGAACTCCAGAGCACCCTGTTGCATCCTGGTAGGGCGCATCCCTAACATAGGGAATGAATCCCCAGTACCATCTAGTTCCACCATCCCCACTATAGGTACCTCCTTGCCACCAAGGGATATTTCACCTTATCCACCAGTGCCAATTTGCAACTTGCTTAACAGTTACATAATGTCCTTTTGGGTCTCTGTATGTAGGTCCCACTGGGGATCCATAATCCAATAGTTTGCATCTGGTCATTCCACAATGGTAATGGGGGAGTGAGGTAGGAGGCCTGGTTTTGGGACCTGCAGTGAGTTCTGGGTGTTGTCCATGCTTTGATTCTCCCACTCATCATCCACCCTAAGCACTTCCTGGTCTCCATCCCAACAATCATCGATGGCAGCCACTTGGGTTTGTGTTGCCTCCACCAAAGCCTCCATCATGCTTTCTCTGGACCCTCACTGCCTGTGGTGGTATTCCTGCATGCACTCTGCTCCAGTGCAAGCTCAGGCCCAGGTTCAGATGCACGTCCCCAGCTGGCATTGGGCATGGTAGCGGAGATCAAGAATTGGAAGACAAAGTGTTTGTGGTGCGGTGAAACATTAAAAAGGCCTGACTTCCAACACTACATGCACAAACCCCCCAGCACATACAACCCAATGGCACCAAAACAGTACCTGCCATAGTGGCACCAATAAATATAATGCCCATTCCCCGATACTTACAAGTCCCTCTTGTGTCTTGGGATCAGAAACTGATCTTTGGGTTTCTGGTAGAATCTCTGACATGTTAACCACATCTGAAGTGCTGTCCTCCTCCTCCTCATCTGTGCTCACTGGAGAGGGCAGACAGAAGACTGGATTCATGATCAGGGTCTCTTCCTCTTGGCCATCCCTGTCATTCAGCTGCAGCGAGCAGTCACCCCACTGCACTGCTCAGAACTTCCATCTTGGGACACTTTGAGGTGGCTTTGTTAGGTGTGCTCTCCAGGACAACACCAGTCCCAAATGACCAAAGACCCACATCCTTTGACAGAATGATGGACAGCTGGTCATAGAATGGAGCAATTGTGGTGCTGCCCTAGTTGGTAGCACGAACCTCCTGTCATCCAGCAGGCAGGTTGGGGGTTTGCCTGTACCCCCGGGAGGGCTCCAGGGGATGTGCCAGACTCTTCCTGGGGGTGTGGCCCCCCAATCTGCCAGCTAGATTGCAGGAGACTGGTGCTGCCAGCTGGGGCCAGTGGCAGCACCAATCTTTCTGGTGTTGACTGCAGAATATCCTATGGGCGAAATGTTGAAACAGCATCAAAATAGTAAAACAGTCTCAATGAAATGAAATGGAACAGTGCTTTTGAAATTAAATGAAACTCAAAAACAAACACTGTTCCATCGAAACATCAAAATGGAAGTTGAAGCAGAATGGTGCTGTTTCATACAGCCCTAATGTTTATACTATGGTCTATTATTACCCCTAGGTCCCTTTCAGTCATGGTGCTAATCAGTTTGGTACCACTGAGCCTGTAAGTATGTTGGGGGTTGTTTGTCCATCTTCAAGCATGACCATGCTTCCCTATAACTTGGTGCTGTCTGCAAACTTGGCCAGTGAGCTCTTCAACCCCACATCTAAATCATTGATAAACGTGTTGAAAAGCACTGGACCAAGCACAGACTCCTGAGGGACACCACTGGGCATTTCTCACCAGGATGATACAGATCCATTCATTAGAACTCTCTGGGTCCTACCACACAGCCAAGTTCCTACCCAGCTTACTGTTTAGAAGTTAAGTCTGAAATCCTCCAATTTTCCTTTGAGAATATCATGGGATACCAGATCAAAGGCCTTTTGGAAGTCTAGATATACAATGTCAATCTCCTCTCTCTTATCCAGGTGGAGAGTTACCTGGTCATAGAAGGTGGGTTCAGGTGGGGTGGGTGAGTTCACAAGGATGGGAGTTGATGTGGTTTGGGGGTGTGGGAGGGGATGGGGGGGGCCTATTTCCATGGGTGACTGAGGGCCTATGACCATGAAGGAGTCCATGGCTTGGCTGGGGGGGAGAGCTGACTCCCATGGTTGCTGGGTATTGGGCCATGGGCCACGACTGCACCAGATCCCTGAGAATGAAGCTGGGTGCAGAAGGTGTAGCATCCTGCATTAATGACAGCATGCCCTACGCATGACAGGCTCTGCCCCAGATACAGACCATGCCATCACCACCCACCACAAGATGCCAGGTTGGCTGCCGTGCAGCTCCATACCATGCCGTGCACCCTAAAATCAGTGTCAGTGCTAAAGGGGCGGTCTTCAGGGTTGCCTAAGTTACTCCAAATTTGCATGTAGCTGTGTGCACAGCTGCATGCACTGCCAGCGCATCTGGCTCAGTCTCCATGGAAACCGATGGGGCTGCGCTATCAAAGCACAGCTGGTGCTGGGGTCTCCATGGAAACCCAGCTATGTGGCAGGGGAGACTGGGAAATTTAATCCATCTGCCAAGAAAAAAAGATGGAGTGACAGAGCCATATCTACTCCCCTCCTCCCCAGGTAAGAACTGTGTGCTTGCCATACATGGTGGCAGTGCTGCTGCCAGTGATGGTGATGCTCTTGCCACCACTGTTGCACACTGCAACCAGGAGAAGAGCTTCAGGTGGACAAACAGGTGGAGCAAATGGTAAGTTTGCAATTGTGGAGGTGTGTCTTGGCACATGCTAGCACATTAATATTTCTAGGTATCTTGAGTATTTCTTATTATTGCCTTCCAGAAAACCCATGAAAGGTGGATGCTGTCTGCCAGACCCACCACCCATGATACAGAGCATCCCAGATAAAACCAGCTCTCCTGGACTCCTTTTTCCCTCAGGCTGGTCTCCCATGGGATCCTAACCTTCAAATCCTGGACATTTGGTCAGAGCAGGGGGAGTGGGGGCTGGGGCTGCAACAGGGAAGAGGGGAGGGAAGGCTGCCTGTTTTCTAGTGAGGAAAGGGATGGGGGAGCTTGGAGAGCAGTCAGGAACTCTGTGTCCTAGCCAGCAGCACAGGGGATGGGGCCTGTGTTCTGTTCACAGGGGATGAGCAGCCACAAGACTGGGAGGAAAGGAGGCAGGGAGAGAGTCATGGCCAGGCTGCCTGGTGTAGTGTGGCAGCTCCATACCAGGGTGAGAGGGGGGTGCCACAGCCTCCCTTTCTCTTCCCTCCAGCCCATGCTGCGGCCAGACATGCTCTGCTGCTGCCTACTGAGCATTTTTCCTTTGTTCTGCCATTGAAGTGCTATGCCCTTGGAGGGGAGCATGTGCACAGATATTTGGGGCCAAGTAGGGGTCACAGAGTGTTTGGATTTACATCTAGGTATGAATCAGCCCACTGTCACTTTTTAATCAAAAGTTTTATATTGGCTCCACCACGCTCAGGTGGCCTGCTCAGGATGGGGACACCTGGAGCCCCTCTGGCAGGGCTGGAGGGGCAGGGGGCTGCAGGTAGGGAGTTAGGGGCATTAGGGTGGGGATGGGGGACTGTGGTTTGTGTGTGCAGGATGCACTGGCAGCATCATGGGGCTGTGGGTCAGGAGTGAGGGGCACCATCAGGCCCCAGGGGAGTGGGGTACTGCAGTTTGGCGAGGCTGGGGTCAGTAGGTTGAGAGTGAGGGGCAACAGCAGGGCTGGCTGGGCTGTGGTTTTGGAGTGTGGGACACTGGGGTGGGGGGCTGTGGCTTGGGAGTGTGGAGGGGAATGGTAGTGTCATGGGGCTGTGGGTCAAGAGTGAGGGGCATGAGCAGGGATGAGAGCTGGGGAGCTGTGGATTGGGTGTGAGGAACACCATCAAGGCTCAGGGAAGCAGAGTACTGCAGTTTGGTGAGTGAGGGGCACTGGCAGGGCTGAGGTGAGTGCATTGGGAGTGAGGGGCAGCAGCAGGCCTGGGAGGCTGTGGCTTGGCAGTGAGGGGCAACAGAATGGGCAGGCCATGTAAACACTTCTTTGAAATCCACCATTCATGATTGGCAGTTGGCTAGTCTTAAATAAAAGTTTAAAAAAGAACAGTAACAATACTAATAGTTATCAGTTATAACACTATATCAAAAATTGAGAGGTAGTTAGCCAATTTAGTCTGAAATTAGGCAGAATGCAGGGTAGAGGTGCACTTTATACACTAAGTCAGAGGTGCTCAGTCCCCAGCTTGTGATCTAAACCCATGCCATCCAGCTCATGGGGCTCCCAATAGATTAGGAACTTTGGTGGAGGGGGTGCAGTAGCAATTAATACTGCCACTCAGCTCCACTGCCAAATATCTAAGCCCTACATGAGGTAAGAGGCAGCCCAGCCCCAATCCAGCCTTAAGGGAACACCTTGTCCTGAGATAGGTGAGCCTGGAGGTAGAGGCACTTGGTCTGGTCTTCCCGGGTTGTGGGGAGCAGGGAAGAAGTCCTTGGTCTACATTTGGAATGTATGATGGGGCAAAACAGATCATTTGGATGCTCTTTTTCTGCTGTTTGAGGATTGTTATAGGAAACTAGGAGTGTGTGAAACAGGCTGTATTCAATTCAGATTCAGATTTGGCCCAAATCAAGGACAATGATTTGATCTGTTGATTCAGATTGTAGCAAGAAACCATTTTTGTCACCCCTCTTTCAATGTGAAGCCCCTTTACATGGCAAAAAGCCCCTTTTGCAGCATTTGCCCCCTTTTTGGGAATGCTTTCTCCTTTCTATCTTTTCTTCCTCTATCCCTCTTCTTCTTTTATTATATTATTATTATATAATAATCTGCCCCAGCACCGCAGCATTCATGAGCCACCTGGTACTTTAAGATATGTAGAAAAAACATTTAAAGCTGTGTCTATGTCCAAATTGCTGAATCTTTCTGAATCTCTCCAAATTGATTCGGAGAGTTCCAATTCAATTCAGAGAGATTAAAGGGTCTTCTGATTCAATTCAGATTCAGGGATTTGGCTGCCAAATCAGGCTGAATTTCTGCCAAATTGAATCAGGGACTGAAGATTCACACAGCCCTATAGGAAATGTATGTCTCACTCCTTCCACATGGAGGTTCTACATCAACATCTCCATAGACTGCCTTGCTATGCCTACTGTGACAGCTGAAAACTAAGTCTGTGTGATAAAGGTGCTTGCTGAAGGCTCTATGAAGATTAGACCAAGTGTTGTTCTGTATTTGTTTAGATATTAAGCTTTATATTGTTGCTAAGAGCCTAATTCAATTTTAAGATGAGTAAGGCCTTGTATAAGGTAAGGCCTAATAAATTTAGCAAAGTCTTAAAGTAGTAAAGCCCTGTGCTGTAGTTAAAATTAACCTTATCAAAGGAATGTAAGGCTTGTACTGCTATTTGTCAGTCTAAGGACAGTTAAAGTAAAAAGAATCTGAGTGGTTGTATGTTATCGGTACCATTCAGAAGCTATAAATTGGTTGGAATATCCAGAAATCATTTGGAAGGAAGATACAGTTCTGTGAAAAGGATTAGTTAGCTGTTGGCCTGGATTCGGTGAGCCTGTGGATCTCAAGGAGCCCAAGAACTGAATTCCAGGGTTCTTCTCGGTACCTCTTGAACAGCATTGATTGGGGATGCCTGACTTCACTGAACTTTGTAGAAAAAGAAACTTGTACGTCAGGCATCAAAGTAGACTGCCGATAAGTTGCCAAAGTGAATTGTTCTTGTCTCTCATTGTTTGTCTTGTTACTACATGTATTTGTGTTTTCTTAAGTCAATAAATCTTTCTTACCTTTCTACCTCAACCATACTCTCAATCCTGAACCCTCCTCAGGCAGCTGAAAAACCTACAACCGCAGCATTCCTGTGTACCTGAAAGATCATTATGTGACTTGGCCTGGGATATCCATCTGTTAGCCATGTCAACACAGACATCTTGATGGTACTCCATCTAAGCATGCCCCTCTGCTGCCACTGCTTTCCTCTCTGATGCTGCTACTAGGTTTGCCATCATGTCTCCCTTGCTCTTCCTCCTCCTGGCTATTTGCTGAATTATAGTCTCAGGCTATGACCCTGGGACTTCAGCAATAGTGGTGGAAGCATTAGCAATTATAGGCATCTGTTATATTTGTCCAACTTGATCATGTACTCAACAACAAGTTTGTTCTGTCTTGGGAACATCTCCACATTTGGAAGATGTTCCCACCTCTGGAGATGTACACATGGCCCAAGGCTCTGGATGTGGGATATCTCTCTGTTTTTTAGCCCTTCTCCAAACACTTGGTGTGCTAATAGTGACACCCAAGTATGGGGCCAACTAAGAGAGAATGACCCTCGGTTGGTTTGCCACAAGTCTTGCACTATGTTCTCTTGTGGGAAAACCAGCAGAGTCAAAATATGCCCCCATATACCAATGGTTTCAATAATCTCCTGAATTGTGCAAGCTCCCGACATTCTTGAGGACATAACTCTCTGTAAGGAGGTTATCTAGCCTGCTGGTTTCTGCAAGCTTTTCTCCCTCAGGCAGTCCTCTCAAATAAATCACAGTCTTTTAAACAAACAAAACAAGCAAAACAAAATCCTGCTGTTCTGTCCTAGGCATGGGGAGGGGAACCCTTTTGGCTTTAACCCTAGTATAAAAGTCTGACTCATCTCCGTAGAAATCAGATCAACCCATAGCTTGCTTCCCCTTCTGCTCTCTCCCCTGGGGTTCTGTGTTCCCAGTAGCACACTCTCTCATCAAAATGCCTTGTTGCTGAGCTCTCACAACAGGGCTGACTGTTCCCTCTTAAAGGGACAGACCATTCTGTGACATTTTGTTACACTTTTCTACTAAGGGTGTGCAAAACAGGCCCTACTCAATTCAGATTTGTATTCGGCCCAAATCAGGGACAGTGATTCAATTAATTGATTTGTGAAATGGGGAAATCCCCCATTTCACCAATACTCTTGAGCTTTAATGCCTCACTAACTAATCTCCTGAGTATATTGAAGTTAGCCTTTCTGAAGTCTAGCATTTCAGCCCTGCTGATTAGTTTACCTACCCCTCACTGGATAATGAATTAAATCAATCAATAGTCACTATCCCCTAGGTTACCCTGTACCTGCAGATTCCCCACCAGGTCATCCCTTGTAGCAAACATGAAGTCCAGCAAGGCATTCCCCCTAGTGGGATTCCTGTATGCAAGTTAAGAACTTATATGAGTGGTTAGATTTGGCTGACTGCTCCTCCCAGCTCATCCCAGCTCATCACAAGGGATGACCTTGTGATCCACTCTTCCACAAGAGGAGCATTCTGGGATAAGATGGTCTTCTCTTCTAAAGGTAAGAGTCTGTTCCCTTATAGGTTGGCTGATCTCCTCTGAAGGGCTTTACACTAGATTTGTCAGGGGATGGGGAAATCAGAGGATAAGGAGAACCTAAGATCAGCAAGCCATGAGCAATGCACTGTATCAGTCCAGTTAAGCACTAAGGTAAGCACTAAGAGGCCTAATAGACATCAAAACAGGGGGGTACCAAGGGCACCCATTAGTGGGCTTAAATGTCTCAACACTAATGTTAGGAGCATGGAAAACAAGCAGGAGGAACTTGCGTTTCTGCTTGCAAGCAACAACTCTGACCTGGTTGGATTAACTGAAACCTGGTGGCACCCAGGTTTCACACATCATGCCCACATCATGCCCACATGATTGGGCAGTAGGCATTGAGGGTTATAGGTTATACAGCTGGGATAGAGTGGGGAAAAGGGGGGGGTATTGCTCTCTATGTTAAGGAGCAATATACATCCTCTGTAATTAAGATGGGGTCAGAGGAGGGCCAAATGAAGATACTGTGGGTCAGGATACAAGGGGATTGAGAGGAAAGGGAGCTGGTAGTAGGGGGTCTACTATTGACTGCCACACCAGGAGGATGAGCTAGACCTGGACTTCTCCAGACAGCTCTCAGAGGCCATGCAGTCAAGACATATGGTTGTCATGGGTGACCTGAACTACCCTGACATCTGCTGGGAGGAGCAGTCAGCCAAATCTAACCACTCACATAGGTTCTTAACTTGCATACAGGACCTCCACCTAACACAGGAGGTACATGATCCCACTAGGGGGAA
>JAGPOW010003287.1:16242-34885 GCA_030014935.1 Caiman crocodilus
GGAGGAGCAGTCAGCCAAATCTAACCACTCACATAGGTTCTTAACTTGCATACAGGACCTCCACCTAACACAGGAGGTACATGATCCCACTAGGGGGAACGCCTTGCTGGACTTCATGTTTGCTACAAGGGATGACCTGGTGGGGAATCTGCAGGTACAGGGTAACCTAGGGGATAGTGACTATTGATTGATTGAATTAATTATCCAGTGAGGGGTAGGTAAACTAACCAGCAGGTCTGAAATACTAGACTTCAGAAAGACTAACTTCAATGTGCTCAGAAGATTAGTTAGTGAGGCATTAAAGCTCAAGAGCATTGGTGAAATGGTGGACCAGGAAGGGTGGTCATTCCTCAAGGGAACAATCCTACAGGCACAGAAGGAGAGAATCCCATTGCATATAAAAGGAGGCAAAGGAGCCAAGAAGCCCTCTTGGCTGAACAGGGGAGTCCAGGAAAGCCTAACAGCCAAGAAAGAGGTATACAGGCTGTGCAAACAGGGGGTACTACTAAGGAGGAGTATACCTCTCTGGCTTGCACTTGCGGGAATCAATTAGAAAGGCCAAAGCAAGATTAGAATTTAGGGACAAAAATAAGGACAATAAAAAGTTCTTCTCCAGGTATATAGGGAGCAAAAGGAAGGCACAGGATAGCACAGGACCCCTACAGGATAAACTAAGGCAATTGGTGGCAGGGAGGGGGCACAAAGCTGAGCTCTTCAAGTTCTTTGCATCTGTGTTCCTAGACACAGACCAAGACAAATCTCCCAATTGGATTGTAGATGGACACAAGAGGGACACAAGCCCACCAACTGTTAGTGCAGACTTAGTGAAGGGACACTTGGAGGGGCTGGATGTGTTCAAATCAGCAGGCCCAGATGAACGTCATTCAAGGGTGCTGAAAGAATTGGTCATTGGCATAGCAGAGCTGCTGACGTGGCTGTTCAAGCACTCATCGTGCTCCAGTCAGGTCCCAGAGGACTGAAACAGGGCCAATGTGATCCCTATTTTTAAGAAGGGGAGGAGGGATGAACCAGAAAACTATAGGCCAGGTAGTCTCACTTCCATCCTTGGGAAAACTCTGGAAAAAATCATTAAGGATTACATTTGTAGGAGCCCAGCAGGGAAAATATTGCTGAAAGGAAATCAGCACGGGTTCATTGCAGGTAGATCCTGCCTGACTAACCTTGTTTCTTTTTGTGACCAGGTCACAAAATGCTTAGATGCAGGAGCTGAGGTACATGTCATCTACCTAGACTTTAAGAAGGCCTTCAATACGGTATCGCATTCTGTTCTCATAAATAAACTGACAGGCTGTGATGTAGATGATTACATGGTCAAGTTGGTGGCAAATTGGCTTAGGGGGTCACAGCCAGAGAGTGGTGGTGGATGCGTTGATATTGATCTGGAAATATGTGGGCAGTGGAGTCCCACAAGCCTCAGTTCTTGGACTGGTGCTTTTTAATGTCTTCATCAGTGACTTGGACGAGAGTGTGGAGAGCACCCTGTCCAAGTTCACAGACGATACCAAATTGTGGGGCAAAGGTAACACATGAGAGGGTAGGGAATGGATCCAGGCAAATCTGGACAGGTTGGAAAAAGGGGCAGAATGAAATAGGATGCAGTTCAACAAAGACAAGTGCAAAGTGCTGCACATAGGCAAAAAGAACCACAGTTACAGGCTGTGGGATGACCTTCTCAGTAGCACAGCAGCAGAAAAGGTCATAGTTGTCTCCATGAACAAGAGTCATCAATGTGATGAAGAGGTCAACAAGGCTAATTGCACTTCATCATGTATTAGCAGATGCATGACAAACAGGTCCAGGGAGGTGATGTTTCCCCTCTATGCGGCAGTGGTCAGACCACAGCTGGAGTATTGCATCCAGTTTTGGGCACCATACTTCAAGAGGGATGCAGAGAACCTTGAAAAGGTTCAGACGAGGGCCACTCATATGGTCAGAGGCCAGCAGGCAGGGCCCCATGAGGCGAGATTGAGTGATCTAGATCGCTTCAGCCTTCACAAGAGAAGGCTGAGAGGTTATCTAGCAGCTGTCTATAAATTCATCGGGGAGGGTAGCAGGGAATAAGAGATGCTGTATTTATTACGGCATCCCCTGGAGTAACTAGGAACAATGGTTATAAATTGACGGAGAGCAGATTTAGGTTGGACATTGTTACCTCCCAGCTCCATGTTCTTGGGGAACCCTGGTACAGAACTCAGCCTGTCTGACTCACAAAGAACTCTCCCCCTCCCCACATCTACCTGAACAAGAACTGATTAGAGGAAGGACTTACAAAAGTCAATGAAGATACAGTGGGAGACACACCTAAAGCCCTCCAGACAAGGGGGACAAAAGTGAAGTAAAAACTCGGTCTCATTTGCATCTGAGATGGAACCAAATGACAACTCATTTAAATGGGAGATGGGACAGGAATGCACCTTCATTAGCATTCAGAATGGAGAACAGAGATTCCAAAGCATGGGCACCTACCCCATATACTGAATTCTGGGATCAGAAAAGCACTGCATGAAGGGGAATCCTTGCTCCAAATGCTAATCAACCCACATCTACACACCCAGCTCAGCATTTATCAGACCAATTCTAGTAATGACTCCTCTGTTGGTATCCAAAATGCTGACTCTTCCTGTCTGTATTGTGAACCTTTAGGCAGCAGTGATTATCCTATTATCCAGCATACAAGCCACTGCTTACCCCTAAACAAACCTAGTGTTCTCCCTTGAGCCATTGTTCTCTACAAAACTCCCTACATGAGCTCTAGTTTCTGCCCTGGTGCTTGGATCCAAAGCTGCACCAGTTCCATTTCTTTTCTGCCTGGAATCTCTCCGTTGATCAAGCTGAGGACTCTGCCCATCTGCCAGCTCCAACAACACCTGGGAACCTCAACTGGTTCAAGCTTTGCTGAGTGGTGAGACCCCCAACTCTCTCTCTCTCACTCTGACTCCAGGAACCTGACTTCTATTCTCTTACTCCAGGCACAGCTTTCTAAACCTGACTTTTGCTAATCTAACTTGAGCTAGACTTCTCCAAAACTCTAATTGAAATTATGTAATATTGTAACTCTTTATTTGTCTCTCTCTCTCTTGTATGGCTATTATTACTGGTATCATCATAAGTTCATATACCTGGCAATAAATAACTTTTATGGTCAAGCTGGTTGCTATACTTTCTCTATGAATCTCACCTACTCTTTCATCCCCTGGACCTCCCCAGTTGCTCTGCAGCAACGCTTCTTTTGCCTAAGCCAAAGATTCTTGTAATGTCCAAAACCACAGTGGGCTCTGCTCATCAAAACCCTGCATGCTTGGTGGTGAACCTGGAAGTGGACCAGAAGTGGATTGGAAGTGGAGGCACCAGTTGCCCAGGGTGGGGGCATGTGCCCCAGATCTGAATGGGGTGGGGTGGCCGGGCTACAGCTGCGGATTGTAACTGGGGCTGCTCTGGGCTTTTCTAAGTTGGGGCTGGGGTTAGGATAGGCAGTGCTGGGATGAGGCTGTGGGGTCGGGGCTGCAGCCACCCCAAGTTGCACCATAACTTCACTGTAGCCCTCATCTGACTTGCCCTGTACACATCCCTGGCTCTACCCCCTCCTCCATCCATACCCCAGGAAGAGCCTGCCTGTTCCATTACATACAAATCCAGGGGCACACCCCCCACCCCGTGTCCTCCCAGGGTATGCACAGTGGCAAGAAGCCACCCCTCCACACCCTCCACACACTCTGTCCTTTGCCCACCCTGCCCGAGCTAGGCAGCATCTGTCCCTGACCCACTCCTCCTTCACTGCAGGGGGCATGGATCTGCCCCCCTCACTGCACTGTGTAAAAGTGAATCCATACCAGGTACAAAAATAAAGGGTAACAATTAATTGACAGTGCATAACTGAAACCATGCAAAAAATACCATGTAAATCAAGGCCAGACTATATACTCTGAAGCAGGGGTCTCCAGCTTCTGAGTGTCTGGGGCCTGCAGGTCTCCCAAGCTATATGGCACATCTGTCACCCCTGCACTCCCCAGCTATATGCTATGTGTCCCCTTTCCATGCTTCATGGGCCTTCCCTTTCATGCCACATAATGGTTGACTCCTGCTGCATTGCACCAGAGCACCCATGCCATGTGGGGTCCCTGGGTCCTTCTGAACCCCCTGGCAGTAGACTGCCTGGATTCCATTTGCATGCCATGGTGCCCCAACCAAAAGCATGGGGGCAGGCAGCAGAAGCTGTGGGAGGGTGAGAGGTCCTGGAGACTATAGTGGCAGCAGCAGGAGAGCAGTGGAGGAAATGGCTCTTGGACAGGAAGCCTGGGGCTGTGGTTTAACCCCTCATGGGTTGGATGTGTCCCATTAGGTCATCATTCGGACAGCCCTGCTCTGAACCATTAGTGATGGTCCTTCAGATGTCATGGAGAATGAGGGATGTCCCAGAGGCCTGGAGATGGACCAGATTAGTGTCTATATTTTAAAAGGGGAGAAAGGTGGACCTAGGGAAGTACAGACTGATCGACTTAACTTCCAAACTTAGAAAAAATACTGGAACAAATTATTAATTTTGTAACCTGGGCAGTACTCCAAGAGGTACCCCCTCTCCAACTGAAGGGATCAAAGCACTATGGGAGAAGTAGGGACTCTTCTCCCCCTATACAGCAGAGCCAGACCACCAATGGGCCTTAATCATATGCCTTTTAATGAACGAACAGTACTGGGAACATAACAGGTATAAACCAGGGGGCATAGGGGACACTACAATGCCCCAAGGGGGCAGGATTCAACAAAGATTAGACACTTACAACCACTGACAAAAGACAGGGTTAACAAAATATAAAACACAAACAGCAGAACGAACAATACTGGTTGGTGAAATATAAAGAGGCACAAGATACAAAATGTCAAATGACAAGGAAATATAGGGCCTAGGTACCTGGAGGAGGATAAAGGGGAAAACACAATGGCCCCTTTCCATTGCAAGAATAAGCACTCCTTGTTAGCTCACTCACCCCTTGTTAGCTCACTCACCCCAAGTCACTCAAGCTATGACTTGAACTAGGATCTCCCACATGGTAGGCAGAAACACTGCCACACAGCTACCAGGGCTGATACTATACTAAGCTGCTAGGGGTCTTGACCTTTCCAGAGCCCCGGCCTCATGTTGCACTGCCTGGCCTCTTATTGGAGGAGCTGGAAGCAGAGCTGGGAACCTCTCAGAGCACTGCTCAGATCCTTGCTGAAGTGGGGGAGCCTCTCCTGCCAGCCACATGCCATGGTGCTGAGGGTCCAACTGCTGCCTACAGGTCCAATTCCTTCAGGCTCTTCTGGGGCAACTGCTTCTGGCCTAGCTCTTTGAAGCTCCTTCCTTGTAGCCCCTTGCTGGTTTTTCCTTTGAGTCAGCTACGCTGCCCTTTTTATCCCCCTCCAGGAGATCCAAGGGGCCAATCAGGGGACATGGAGGATGAGTCTCTGGGGCCTGATTGGTGAGGAAAGGGAATCTCAAGTCCTCCAATCATCTTTTGCCCTTTCAAAACCCCTGGGCTAAGTCACTGTCAGCTAGCCTGTCACATCTTAAAAGCACTTAGAGGTTAATAATGTGATAAGACAATTTGGACTTGTCAAAAACAAAGTGTGTCAAACTAATCGGTTTCTTTGACAGGGTAACTGGGGTGTTGGATGAGAAGAAAGAGACCATGTGATGTACCTTGACTTTAATAAAACTGTTTATTCAGCCTCTTGTGGTCTTGTCATCAATGAGCTATGGAACTATGAAGGATGAAATCACTGAAAGGTGGGTGCACATCTGATCAAAAAAACCTGCACACTTAAACAGTAATTATCAGTAGTTTTCTCTTAGGCTGTCTTGGGACCCAGATGACTAGAGCATATACTTACAAAATATGCCGAGAACAGCTGAGAGGATTTGCAATCACTTTGGAGGACAGGATCAGAATTCAATATTTTTTTTAATAAACTGGAAAAATAATGTGAAAACAAATAAGATGGTCTTGCAGACTTTGACATAAGACTCTTACATGCTGTGATAATGTAAATAATAGCTATTAGCCCAGAGCTGTATTCTGTTCCCTTTAAAGTCAATTGAAAACTCCCACACATTTCAGTGGTAAAAGGATTGAGCCCATAACCTTCTTGCATATAGTTCAGTTTGCATTTGCAGCACCTCAGTAACCAGCCCAAGAATATAACAGATTCACATGCATCTTCTCTTTCGCAGTACTGTTTTAAGTCAATCATGATATTACCTTCATTCAGCAGCAGCCAAAGATACAGCCCCCACAGATCACTTCTTTGCTGACTCCAGCCTTCTTCTGAAACTATTGGAAACTCCTCGGGCTACACTAAGAAGACTACCTTTTCAAAATGGAAATTTGGGACACATGCCTGCCTTTTCTTCCCCCCTCCCGACACTTCTGGCAGCATGACTGAAGCAGAGCTGAGCACAGCCCATGAGGGGGCAGGAGTGGATGTGGGCTGCCCGCTGCAGGTGTGGGATTTTCTGCTCTGCTGTCTTCCCTCTGGGAGCCCTGTGCTAGGCATGCCACCATGCTGAGGCTCCCCCTGCATGTCTGGCAGCAGTAGGGGACACAATTCCAGGCTAAAAGCATTCCAGCTGCTGGCAGGTGGATAGGGGACACTCTGCTATGGTGGTGCAGCTGGTGTGGGGCTTCTGGGGGGAAGGGCAGCAAGGGCTGGTTTTGTTCAATATCTTCATTAAAGATCTGGAATAGGGGATGGATTGCATCCTAAGCAAGTTTGCCAATGACACCAAGCTGGGGGGTGTAGCAGATACACTGGAGGGTAGTGTTGGCACTGGATTTATGATCCAGATACCTTGGTCCAGGCAGACCCAACCCCTCAACCAACCATGACCTTTCCATTTGATGATAGGCAAATTTATTGATACACAGTGGTAACTGAAAAGAATAATGCAAACAATTTTACATATCTATGTATATGTAAACCATATGTATAATATTTTACATATTTTACATATTAGGGATGTCATCAAAGTCAAGGAATATCTGGCCAGGATGCAAACTTTGCTCTGAGGTTCTCTTTTGAATGTCAGATAGCTACTGCCAGACTCTCCCCCAGAAGAAAGAAGAAGAGAACAAGACAGAGACGGTGGTCAATGTGATAGTTAACCAAGAAGACCTACCTGGAGCAACCTGGAACACAGTCACCTCACACTCCAGGAAATGCGGGGCCAGGGTGCTCCTCCCCTGGTCCTGCAAAACTGGTACGCTCCCCTTCCCACACATAAGGAGGCTCCAGTGCTGACACTGGAAAAGGAGAAAGTTAAGCATCTTGCTGCCACCCCTAAGAGGAGGTGCAAGGTGGTGGTGCGGGGTGGGGACTCCCTTTTGCAAGGCTCAAGGAACCCATTTGCCATCCAGACCCCCTAGCTCACAAGGTCTGCTACCTCCCAGGGGTTGCATCCGAGAAGTAGTAGAGAGGATCCCCAGACTCATCCAGTCCAATTACTACCCCATGCTCCTCATCCACGTGGGAACTAATGACATGGCCAGGAGTAATCCAGATTGGGTCATGAGTGATTACAGGGTTCTGGGGGCTGGGCTTGAAAGTTTGGGGGTCCAAATAGTCTTTTACTCTGTGCTCCCTGTTGCAAGCAGCAGTCCCAGAAAGGAAGGATACATTGAGGAAGTGAACTGGCGACTCCAATGCTGGTGCCACCAAGAAGATTTTGGCTTCCTTTACCATAGTGCTATTGCAGGAAGTCAGGCAGGCCAAGGCAGGACTGGAGCTTACAACAATTAAGGACAATAAAAAGTCCTCCTACAGATACATAGCAAGCAAACAGAAAGTGCAGAGTAGCATAGGGCTCCTGCAGGACAAATCAGGGCAGTTGGTGGTTGACACAAAGAAAAAGGCAGAGCTCTTCAATAAGTTCTTCATTTCAGTATTCCTTAATACTGACCAAGACAATCCCTCCATCTTGAGCAAAGACAGATGTCCAAAAGGCACCAAATCGCCAAAGGTTAGTGCTGACTTAGTTAAAGAGCACTTGGAAGGGCTGGATGACCTTCATTCATGGGTGCTGAAGGAATTGGCCAGTGTCATTGCTGAGCCATTGGCATGGCTGTTTGAACACTTATGGTGCTCTGGCCAGGTCCCCAAGTACTGGAAAAAGGCCAACATGGTGCCCATTTTTAAGAAGGGGAGAAGGGATGAGCCGGGTAACTTTAGACCAGTCAGTCTTACCTCTATCCCTGGGAAAATACTAGAAAAAATCATCAAAGAATGTATTTGTGAAGACCCAGCAGGGGAAATGATGCTGAAAGGAAACCAGCATGCGTTCATCACAGATAGATCCTGCCTGACAAACCTTACAGACTTTTATGACCAGGTCACACACTGCCTTGCCACAGGAGCTGAGGCTGATGTCATCTACCTGGATTTTTGGAAGGCCTTAGACACAGTTTTGCATCCCATTCTCATAAGGAAGCTAATGGGCTGTGGAGTGGATGCTTACATAGTCAGGTGAGTGGCTAACTGGCTTAGGGATCGCACCCAGAGAGTGGTGGTTGACGGGTCGTTCTTGGCCTGGAAGGAGGTGGGCAGTGAGGTCCCGCAGGGTTTGGTCCTTGGGCCAGTGTTATTTAATATCTTCATCAGTGATTTGGATGAGGGTGTGGTGAGTACCCTCTCCAAGTTCATGGATGATACCAAACTATGTGGCAAAGTTAATACACCAAAGGGCAGGGAGCAGATACAGGCTGACCTGGACAGGTTAGATCAATAGGCAGAACATAATAGGATGCAATTCAACAAAGATAAATGTAAGGTACACCACCTAGGAAGGAGGAATCCCCAGCACACCTACAGGTTGGGGGATGTCCTCCTCAGCAGCTCAGAGGCTGTCATAGTTGACTCCAAGATGAACATGAGCCAGCAGTGTAATGAGGCCATCAAGAAAGCTAATCACACCTTATCTTGTACTAGCAGATACATGACCAACAGATCAAGGGAGGTGATGCTCCCCCTCTATTAGTCAGCAGCATTAGTCAGGCCACAGTTGGAGTACTATGTCCAGTTTTGGATGCTGCGCTTCAAGAGGGACACGAAGTATCTGGAGAGGGTTCAGAGGAGGGTCACTCACATGATTAGTGGTGCCCGTGAAACACCCTACGAGGAGTGGTTGAGAGATCTGGATCTCTTCAGCCTATACAAAAGATAGCTGAGAGTTGACCTTGTAGCCACCTATAAATTTATCAGGAGAGGACATCAGGGAGTTGGGGATGCCCTGTTTACCAGAGCACTCCAGGGAATAACTAGGAATAATGGGTACAAACTAGTGGAAAGTAGACTTAGGTTAGACATTAGGAAGAGATTTTTTACAATAAGTGTGGCCAGAGTCTGGAATGGGCTTCCAAGAGAGATGGTGCTATCACCTAACTTGGAGGTCTTCAAGAGGAGGCTTGACAATCACCTGGCTGAGGTCATCTGACCTCAATCTTCTTTTCTGCCAGGGGCAGGGGGTTGGACACAATGATCCATTGGGTCCCTTCTGACTCAATAATCTATAAATCTATGAATCTAGGGACCAACATACAAGCAAGCCCTGTAGATAGTGGCTCTCTCAGTGTCCCTCTTGTGGGAGCTAGGGAATAGTTCTCCATCAATGAGACAGGAAGATGAGGACCTCTGTAGGAGGACTCAGGTACCTATATACTAATGCCAGGAGCATGAGGAATAAGCAGAAAGAGCCAGTCCTCCTACTCTCTATAATCCCTGGTTTAGTGATCTGTATGTAGTATACACCTAGACCTAACTCTATGTATACTACAGACTGCCAAACCAGGGGTTATGGAGACCTGGTGGGACTCCTCACATGACTGGACATAGTGTCACAGGGGGAGAAGCCCTGGGGACTCTCCGAAGCTCCCCAAAGGAGCCGTGGAGGCAGATGCGAGCGGCAGAAGGAAAGGAAAATGGCAGTTAATCACCACAGGATCACCGGAGAGCCCCACACGCGGCGGGAACAATGGCCTGAAACACCTGTGGTCAGTGGGTGATGTCAGCCCGAGGCACTGGGCGGAGAGGATAAAAGAAGAAGCCGCAGCCAGGAAAGGGGGAAGCACGTGGCTGCCGGGCAGAGGCCGCGGCAGAAGTGGCTGGAGTTGCAGAGCGGGTGAAGCAGGCTCCGAGCAGGGAAGTGAGCCTGGGAGGCGCGGCTCGCCAGAGCCGGCTGCCGACATGTGCTCCAGGCTAAAGAGCAAGCCCGGAAGACGCAGGATACCAGAGCCGGCTGCCGGTACGTGCGCTGGCCGGGGGAGAAGGACCGGAGGACCCTGAGAACCAAGACCAGCAGCAGATGAGCCACCCGGAGACTGCGAAGAGCCCCGAGAAGGATGGAGGTCAGAGAGTGGCATAACCAGAACGGGTGAGCCAGGGGAAAATGGGGAGCAAGCCGCAGATGTGTGGAGGGACCCGTGGACTGGAGAAGGCCCAGAGGGAGGACTGCGACCCGAGACAGACCCAGGTGGGAGAAGGGAACCTTGGGACCGCCCGGAGAGAGAAAGAGGGCTACGGCAGGGAGAACCCGGAGAGGGTGTCCCTCCCAGGGGAGTAAGATAAAGAGTGGTGGGTAGCCGGCTAGCAAGCAGAGCTGCAGGTAGTGGCCTGGCATAGGGGCCAAGACCCCATTAGACAAATAGCGGTGTTTAAGTTGTTAGAGCGTTCCTTTGTTTGTGTTACCCCAGGTAAGAAGGGGCTGCAGGGTGAGAGTAGGCAGGGAGGAAAGCCTTCCACGTTGGTGGCGGCCATAGAAAGCAGCAGCAAGAACACCTGGAACTGCTGGGCAGGGTAAGGGCGAGGTGAAAGGGGTGGAGGAGCCTCACAGAAGATCCCGACTACAGGTAGCCAGAGGGGACAGCCGCCCGGAGGGAAGCTCCATCCACTGGAAAATCGAAGTCGTGGCAGGTGAGAAGGGGTGGACCCAGGAGTGGAAAGAGACCTGCCCCAAGGCTTCCTGCGACGGCCAGCCGAATATCTACAAAACCTCGGGGCAAAGAGGCCCGAGGTAAGATGTTCAATGCCCGGCGGCTACACACAGCTATAGAGTGCTACACCCTGCATAGAAGGGACTGGGTGGGAAAGAAAGATGGTGGGGTTGCCCTCTATATGAAAGAGCAGTACACCTCCTTGCAGGCCAACACTAGTTCCAAAAATTAACAGCTTGAAACCCTCTGGGTTATGTTGTGGAGGAGGGGGGCATAGCAATAGATACCTAACTCTAGGTGTATACTACAGACCACCAAACCAGGGGTAAGTAACATGATCTGGAGTTCACCTGAGTATTGACTGAGGCCACATGTGCACATGACATGATCATCATGGGCAATTTTAATTATCCAGACATCTCCTGGGAGGAACACTCAGTCAAGCTGGATCGGTTGTGATCCTTCCTGACCTGTGTCGAGGAGCTCTTCCTGACTCAGGAGATGCATGGGCCAATCAGAGGTGATGCTCTGTTAGACTTGGTCCTGACCAAAGGAGATGACCTGGTGATTGACTTAAATATAGAGGAAAGTCTGGGTAACAGTGACCATGAAACCATCATGTTCACTGTCCAATTTAAGGCAGACGAATCTGAGAGCAGGATTGAAGTCTTGGACTTCAAAAATGCAAATTTCCACAAGCTTAGGTCTCTAGTAGGGGAAGTGCTGTGGGACCAAGGACCGAAGGCAAAAGGTGTGCACAAGGAGTGGTTGTTCCTTAAGGACACAATCTTTTAAGCACAAAGGAAGTCCATTCCCATGGGGAGAAGAGGTAACAGAAGGGCTGAGAAGCCATCTTGGCTAAACAGGGAAATCACGGTTGCTGGCTGGTTGCTGGGGAACCCCCCTCCATGATCATGCTCTGCTGGTGCACTCCCAGACTCGGGAGGCATCAGTTACCCATGCTTATAAAGAATGGAAGCTTGGGACGGGCCCCAAGGAGGACTATTCCATGATGACCCACATTTGCAGGGAACAAACAAGAAAGGCTAAAGTGGTGACTGAACTTAGATTAGCAATGGGAATCCAGGACAACAAGAAGTAGTTCTTTAGGTACATAAGGAACAGGAGAAAAACAAATGGGAGTGAGAGGCCATTGCTCAAAAACTCAGGAGAGCTGGTTACCAGCACCCAGGAGAAAGGTGAACTCCTGAATGACTACTTTGCCTCAATCTTTCACCAGACCAAGGGGAAAATCATGCCAGATAGAGCAGAGGATGAGCATAGTAGGAATAATCATCTTTCTACTATTGCCATAGAATTGCTGTATGACCAATTAAAAAAATTAGACATATACAAGTCAGCAGGACCAGATGATTTTCATCCAAGAGTGCTGAAGGAGCTGTCCAAAATCATTGCAGAACCCCTGGCGAAACTCTTCCACAACTAGTGGCATTCTGGAGAAGTTCCTGAGGACTGAAAGACGGCCAATGTTGTGCCCATCCACACGAAGGACAGAAGGAAGGACCCAGGTAACTATAGGCCAATCAACCTAACTTCCATCCCAGGGAAAATCCTAGAAAAGTTCATTAAGGAGTCTATCTGTGATAAGCTTGCAGAGCATAAGATTCTCAATGACAGCCAGCATGGCTTCATCATGGGCAGGTCTTGCCTTCCCAACCTCATCTCCTTCTATGACCAGGTAGCTTGCCACTTGGACATGAGAGAGCAGGTTTTCATTGTATACCTAGATTTCCAAAAGGCCTTTGATCTAGTATCCCACAATGTTCTCACGATAAAATTGAAGGATTGTGAGCTTAACTCCAAGACAGGCAGGTGGGTGAGAAACTGGCTGTAGGACAAGGACCCAGAGAGTCATAGTGAATGGATCTATGTCATCCTGGTGAGAGGTGGGGAGTGGTGTCCCACAGGGGTCAGTGCTTCGTCCAGTACATTTCAACATCTTTATTAACAATTTGGATGTGGGGGCATAGAGTTCAGTGACAAAGTTTGCAGATGACACCAAGTTATTGAGAAGAGTGGTCACACTTGAAGATAGGCTACAGATACAGGCAGACCAAAACAGGCTAGCAAGTTGGACAGATCAGAATCTGATGAAGTTCAACATCAAGAAATGTAAAGTGCTCTACTCGGGATGAGCAACCCCCAACACACCTACAGCCTTGGCAGCACTAAACTGACTAGCACCATGAGTGAAAGGGATCTGGGGGTAATAATAGACCTTAGTATGAATATGACCCAGCAGTATGATGCTGTAGCCAGTAGGACAAATAATACTCTGGCATGCTTCAATCAAAACATCTCCAGCAAAGCCAAGGAGGTGATTCTTCTTCTCTACTCAGCACTAGTGAGACCACAGCTGAAGTACTGTGTCCAGTTCTGGGCACCACACTTTAACAAGGACATGGACAAGCTTGAGAGGATCCAAATAATAGCCACCGATATGATCAGAGTCTTAAAAGGGGCAAGCCATATGAGGAAAGGCTGAGGGATCTGGAACTCTTCAGCCTGAGGAAAAGGTGGCTGAGAGGGGACCTAGTAGCAGCTTACTACTACACTAGGGGAGTACATCAAGGGCTCAGTGAGCAATTGTTCACTAGGGCACATGAGGGGAAAACCAGGAGTAATGGCCACAGACTGCTGGAAGATCAATTCAGGTTCAACGTTAGGAAAAAGTTCTTCACAGTCAGGGTGTCCAGACTGTGGAATAAGCTCCCTCCAGAGGTGGTGCAATTGCCTACCCTGGAAATCTTCAAGAGGAGACTAGACAATCACCCTGCTGGGGTCACCTGACCCCCACTTATCTTTCCTGCTTGGTGCAAGGGGCTGGATCCAATGATCTTCCAAGGTCCCTTCTGTCTTTACAATGCATAGATCTCTGAATCTATGTCAGAAGCCTGGAGGTTGAAGACTGAGGCCCACTTTCCCATCCCCCCTCCACAGAGGGGTGGATGAAACAGGCTAGTGGTATGCCCTCTGTTCATGGTGCTTCAGGTTCCCATCTTGGGGACCCTTTTCCAGGACCCCTTTCAGGGACTTGCTGCTCTAAAGTCCCTCTTTTGTATTCCTTTCCCCTCCTTTTGATGACTTTTCATCCATGAGTATCGCTTGATTGGCCTTTCTGTGGTTGTCCTACTGTTCATGTTCTGTCCCATCAGCTATTCCTGTTTTACAAACCCATCTCATGCAAATCTCTTAATTTAGGCTTTCCAGGTCTTTCCCTAATTTGGACTGCTCGCCCAAAACTGGAACTCTCAGGCCCCTGCTCTTGGGCCTTGTGAGCTAGTGCCACCTTATCTCATGTTATGGAATAATGTAGTACCGGCCCACCATTTTCCAGGCTATGTATATATCTGTTAGCCTTGTTGCTTGCCTGAGTTAGACACCTTGTCTACTTTGAAGGCTGTGAAACTGTGATAACCAGGCTTTAGAAATCAATTAACCCTTGCTAATGCCCTGGACCATTGTTCTAATGCATATATATTTTACCTACAAGCCAATTCCCAAAAACAAACCTCCAGCAGACTCAAAAATGTTTAGGGGCCTGTGGCACATGGCTCATGAGGACAGGCTAAGGGAAATGGGCTTTCTCAGTTTGTAGAAGAGAAGGTTGAGGGGAGGATTTGATAGCAGCCTTTAACTACCTGAAGGGTGGTTCCAAATAGGATGAAGCTAGACCAGGGGTGTGCAAAATGCAACCCGCAGGCCAGAAGTGGCTCACCAGGCCATTCTATCTGGCTAGTGGGGCATCTAAAACATTAAGTAATGTTTATCTGCCCCTGGCTACCTGTCATGCAGCCCTCAATGGCTTGCCAAAACTCAGTAAGAGTCCCTCCACCCAAAAAAATTGCCCGCCCTTGAGCGAGACAGTTCTCAGTGGTGGTAGATGACAGATCAAGGAACAATAGTCTCAGGTTGCAGCACAGGAAGTTTAAGTTAGATATCAGGAAAAAAATTCTCATAAGGAGGGTAGTGAAGCATTGGAAAGGGTTACCTAGAGAGTAGGGGTATGCGAAGTGAGCTCTATTCAATTCAGATTCAGCCCAAATCAGAGACAGTGATTCGATTCATTGATTCAGATCACTGTCCCTGATTCAATTCAGCTGAATCTGAATCTGAAGATTCAATGCTGATTCAGAGAAACAGTGATTCAGACATAGATACAGCTTTAAAAGTTTTTTTACATATCTCAAGGTACCAGCACAGCTTATGAATGCTGGGGTGCATGGGTGGTCCCAGAGGAGTGTGGGGGAACCCTCCACATACTCAGAAATGAACTCAGAAGTAGACCAGAAGTACTTCCAGTCCACTTCTGGGTCCGCTGGGAAGCATGCAGTCTCCCCCCATGCCCTCCCTGGTTTGGCAATTGGCCACGGGGAGACCCCAGGTGCCCCAGCCCCAGCTCAGGGGGCACCAATTGCCAAGCCAGGTGGGACATAGGGCGTCCCTCCTGCGCACTTCCTGGTGGACCCAGAAGTGGATTGGAAGTGCTTCTGGTCCACTTCCAGGTCTGCTGCCAAGCACACTAGGAAGCCCCCCACCCTTCTGTGGGGACACTCCATGCCCCCCAGCATCACATCATTCACGAGCTGCTTGCCACCTAGAGGTACGTCAAAAAAATATTTAAAGTTGTGTCTATATCCGAATCGCTGAATCTCTCTGAATCAATTTGGAGGGTTCTGATTTGATTCATAGAGGTTAAAGGGTCCCCTGATTTGTTTCCAATTTGGAGATTTGGCCCTGAATCAGGCCAAATCTCTATGGAATCGAATCAGGGCCTGAAGCTTCACACAGCCCTACTAGAGAGTTGGTGGAATCTCCATCCTTGGAAGGTGTTTAAGGCCTGGCTTGACAAAGCCTTGGCTGGAATGATCTGATTGGGGATGTTCCTGCTTTGAGAAGGGGGTTGGCTTAGATCATTGTTTCTCAACCCATGAGTTGAAACCCAAAAGTGGGTCACAAAAATATATGAGAAGGTTGTGAACAAAGTTTAAAAATGGATCATATTTTGCATACATTTTTGAAAAAAAATAGATACTGCTTGTGGTTTACCATATGTTAACACGGTGTATACTAATAAACAGGGATCTGGGTTTTCTATTTGCTCTGGAAAAATGCAGATTTTCTTCTTTAAAGGAGAAATGGGGAAATGTGGGAAACCATGTGGGCAGTTTTCCAGGCAGGGAGAGCCACATGCATGTGTATGTGCACATGTGCAGGTGGCAGCCAAGCAGTGTAGAGAGCAGCTCCTGCAGGTCCCCACAGGTAAGTTTATGGGGTGGGGTGGGGGGCATAGACAACATGCTGGGTGGAGGGGATACAGGTGATGCATTGGGGGCGGGGCATGGCTGAGGCACATATTTGTATACTCACAGCAGGCACGGGGCTGCAGCCTGGCCAGATCAGCATGGTCAGGAGCCACCTCCATGGTCCAGTGAGCAGGACCCGGCATGGGAGGGCAGAGTGGGGTGGTGGGACTCACTGTTGCCGCTGCTGCCACTGTTCCCAGGACCCCTGCACCAGCCATGCTGTCAGCAGCATGAGAAGTAAAGGACCAGGGAGTGTGGAGAGCCATGTTACCCTTACCTCCTCCTGTTACCAACTCTCATGTGTTGGGTCATGGCTCTATGGTGCCTCCATGGCCTGGCCACTGCCACCACTCCTGCTCCCTTCAGGCTGTGGCTCTGCCCTGGGGGAGACATGGGGTGGTGGGAAGCACAGCTGGCCTGAGGACAGCGGTGGCAGCAGCAGCTGGCCCATGGCAGTGGAGAAACCTGCAGCTCGGCATGTGAGCAACTGGTGGCAAGAGGAGGTGAGGGCAGTACTTCCCCCACTCCCATCTGTTACTCCTCAAGCTACTGGTGGCAGAGTTGGTGTGGGGGTCCTGGCGGTGGCAGTAATGAAACTTACTCCTCTGCTTTGCCTTTCCATGGTGTCTCCTGCCTGAGGCTGCATAGGTGACTCCTGCCTCTGCTGGTCTGGCCAAGCAGCAGCCTGTGCCCACTGTGGATACACCAATGTTCCCTCTAAGGTATAGTGATCCATGAGCACACTGCTTTGGTCCATGAGTGTGCCACTTTGGTCTGACCCTGAATATATTCACATACACATGTGCACGTATACATATGCATAATGTATATTTGGCCAAGAGGATCTCAGGGAATCAGTTTCAATTCACTGACATTCTGTCCTGAATCATACTGTGCTTTGGTTAATCTACCAACCTTCCCTCTCTCATCTATAAGGTGCAGGTAATTTTTGCCCAGTTCTAATATCTCCATGCTTCAGTGCTTCTGTTTGCCATTTGTAGGAACCAGGAAGGATTTTGTCCTCCACCTACCTCCCCCATGGATGTTTTATTGATTTATAAGAATTCACTTTTCCTCCTTCTCTTCCATTCTTCTTCCCTCTGAAGTATCAGTGATTAAGTACAGATAGAAATGGGAGTTTTAACTGTAGCAGCTACATGCACTTTGCAGCATCTCAGGTATCTGGCTAGAGCATTGTGTCCTTCCACTAAGGGTTAAACCAACCATTGACTTGGGGTTAGAAACAAATTTTTCCCCCAGGTCAAGCTGGCAAAGTCTTATGGGGGTTATCTTCCTATGTAGCACAGGACTTCCTGGGGTCATATGAGCATATGTTAACTTAATTTGCCTGTCAATACACAGGCAGGGTTAGATGTGTCCTTACATACCCTGGGTTTTAGTTGTGGCACACTGTCACAGAGCACCCCAATGCCCTGTGTCTGCATAGGAAAAGAACTGCCAGAGGGGGAGCCCTAACAGTGATTAGGCAGCACAGCTGCAAGTTACCAGGGCAACCCAGGAAGTCAGCTGACCCTGGCTCTTATAAAGCCCAGAGCCAAGGTCAGGTTGGGAGTTCTCTGTCAGTTACCACAGAGAAAGGAGCTCTCTGCCCAGGGAGAGAGAGAGAGAGGAAGCCTGAGGCAGGGGCTGCAGCTGTGAGTTGAAGGGCCATAGTAGCACTGAATGTTGTTTGGGGCAGATGGGCTTCTGCTGTTATGGCCGGGTGCCTTATATTTTAGTTATAGCCAAGGAGCTGGAGTTTGTGTTTTGTTGTTGTTTTGAATGACCGGTGGTTTGGGTGAGGCTATGTGGGGTTGGAGGAGGCCTCAGGGGAGCCCCCCCAGTAGTGCGGGGGATCCTGGCGCCCTGGGGGCGTAGTGTTCTTGTAGGTGCCAGAGAAGGCGCAGCGGAGCACCAGTGAGGGCACAGAAGCATAGGGTGTGGAGACCCCAGCCCCAGAGAGAGGGCATTTGGTAGGAAGCCCAGTGGGGCACAGCAGGCCCAGGAAGGGTGCAGCACTGAGAAGCCCAAGGGGGGCAATGTTTGAGGGGCCACACTGAGGGGCCCAGGAGGGGCGATCTAGAGCCAGAGGGTGCAGCAACCTGGGGTGTGGGGCCCCAGGCTTGGGAGGGACAGCATAACTGAGAAGGCCTGAGGAGCCCAAAGGGGGGCACTGTTTGAGGAGCCCAAGAGGGGCCACACTGAGAAACCCCAGGAGGGGCAGCCTTGAGGAACCCAAGGTGGGTGCTGCAAACCCCAATAGGGGCTTGCATTTACCGGAGAGCCCAAGTTGGGCACGGTAAGCCCCAGGAAGGGGGCCCTCTTATAGAGAGG
>JAGPOW010003287.1:53288-72799 GCA_030014935.1 Caiman crocodilus
CATTTACCTGTAACCAATCACTGAATAGTATGCTTGTAGATTTTAGTATAAAAGATGCTTAGAAATAGTGTTTAGTGTGCTTGCTACCTTGCACCTTTACTGCTGGCAATAAAAGCTTTTTTCTTTCAAACTTCCACATCCTGGTATTTGTATTGGCTTGCATACCAGGTGAACGAATCCAGACTTGGACTGGGGCATAACAGGATGAAGTGTTAAGGATCTGGGGGAATGTTTGTTGTTTTGTTGTTTGATGTTCAAAGCTGCTAAGTGTGAAAGCAGCGGATACTGTAAAGGAGTTCTGAGGTTATAGTTTTGTACTTTTGTAATAAAAAAAAAATGGTGTGGGTAGAAGCCTGACAGCAGGTATTGCTTGACTGGAGTTGAGCAATGTTGTTATAGCCAGTCAGCTTATATTTAAGTTGTAGTGAAGGGGCTGGAGTTTGTGTTTTGTTGTTGTTATAACACTGGTGGCTTGGGTGAGGCTATTAGGGGTTGGAGGAGGCCTCTTTGAAAAGCCCAAGTTGGGCACAGTGAGTCCCAGGAAGGGGGCAACATTGAAGAAAAAATGGTGTGGCTAGAAGCCTAACAGCAGGTACTGCTTGACTGGAGTTGAGCTATGTAGTTGTAGCCAGGTGGCTTATGTTTGAGTTATAGCCAGGAGGCTCAAGTTTGTGTTTGCTGTTTGTTAAGACTGGTGGTTTGGGTGAGGCTATTAGAGGTTGGAGGAGGCCTTATAGGAGACCCACAGTAGCGTGGGGATCATGGTGCCAGTAAGGGCACAGTTTACAGGGGCTTAGACCTCAGCCCCAGAGAGGGGCATTAGAAGAGCCCAAGGTGGGCATAGCAAGCTCCAGAGAAGGGGGCAGCACTGCGGAGAGCCCCAGAAAGGGGGCCTTCTTATTAAGAAGCCCAAGTTGGACACAGCGAACTCCAGAAAGGGGGCAATTTTGAGAAGCCCAAGTGTGGGCATGGCGAGCCCCAGAAAAGGGGCAGCATTACTTGGCAGCCCAACTGAGGCATGGCAAGCCCCGAAAGGAGCCCGCACTTTTAAGAAGACCAAGGTGGGTGCAGCATGCCCCAGGAAGGGGGCAGTATTATCGAGAAGCCCAAGTTTGGGCACTGGGAACCCCTGATGGGCCTCTCAACAATGCAGCGCCCTAAGTTGGACACCGGAAAGCCCCAGGAGGGGGCAGCAGAGGAAGGAAGGCCCAGGGAGAACAGTAAGGGGCCAAATAGTGAGAGAATTGGAGTAAGAGAATTGAGACCACAGTGATTACATCGGCAAGGTATGGACTGCAGTGTAGGGGAGGAAACGGAGCCTCAGATATACTGCCCCCTCCACTAGGGAACACTAAGACCAGGCTCCCGCTAATTAATTAAGATCAAGGCGTGGCAGGTGAGGAGGTGGGCGGTTGCCCCAGAGACAGGTGTGTGGGCCATGTTGAGGGCAGCCCAGAGTGATGACCTGTCACACAGGCCTTAGTGATGATGTCTAGGGGCTATGTTTAATACTTAAAGACCATATTCAATTCTTAAGCAAAAATGACCCATTGTTGCTACAAATTCCTCACACATTGCCATCTTGGAACTGGGGGAAAAAAAACAAAAAACAAATCATGTACTATATTTGTACAATCTCCCAGCTCCCAAAAGAGTATTTCTGGGACAAGGGGAGGAACTTCCAATGGTGGAAGTCAGGGATTAGGGGTGACACTTTTGGTCCCAAGATGGTGACTGGGGGTGAGGCACCTGTCAAGGGGTGGGGCTACCCTTCAGGCCCTCAACAGCTCACCAAAACTCATTAAGCGGAGGCCTCCAGCTAAGATAATTGCACACCTCTGGTCTTTGAGATGCTGAAAAGGGCTATCACCTCTACATCTGTTCTGGTACATCTGAACCCCATGAAATCATTTTTAGTGGAATTTGACTCCTTTAAGTTGTACTGTAGGGGCTATTCTGTCTCAGGCTTCAGATACCCCCCCCCCCCCAAACAAGTTGCATCCTTGCACCTTTTAGTCTTTGCCCTGGATCCCTCTGGAAGGATTTATGATGTGGAACTGGGAACTCCTTGTAATCAAGACAGCCTTCAAGAAGTGGCAACACCCTCTGGAGGGGCCTCCTCACTCTGTCCAGGTAATAACTGACCATAAGAACTTGGAATGTCTCCAGGTGAGCTGTAAACTGAATTTGTGAGAGGTCCTCTGATCATTTTTCTTTTCCATTTAAATTTCATAATCATGTATCCAAGGACCAGAAGGAAGATGCCTTATTCCATAAGGGTGAACCTTCTGCTCTAAACCCATCACCACTTTCCACCATTTTCCAGTGTAAGAACTTCATTTGGGGAACTTCTCAGCAAAGCTTCCTTTCAGCCATCTAAACAGTTCTCATAACTGACCCCCTTGCTAAATAATTGCATCAAATCCATGGAGCCATCCCAACCTTTTTTTTTTTTTTTTGGGGGGGGGGGGCCGTGGGAAAGGGTGGGAGTTATTTATTTATTTATTTTTCCAACAACATCTGTACAACTTGGGCCATCCTACAAGATCAAGAATATTATGGCTTTTTCATGACTTGCCTCTCACAGGACACTTTAGACCAGGGTGGGCCAATTCCAGCCCAGGAGTGATTTTTGTCTGGCATGCAATAGGTCCCTTGGCCCTGCTACCCCAGGCACAGGGGCAGCTCGGACTGTAATGCATACAGCTGGTCCCACCCTGCCTGCATGATCCTAACCAGTGTTCATGGAGACTGGGTCCCAGGCCTGGCCCCAGATGCAGTGCCTTCACCAGGGCTCCCACTGCAGTTGCTGTCTATGTGCTGCTATGCCCTGTGCTGAGCTGGCAGGGCTGGGGGCTGCCACCACCACACAAGATCCCAGGGTGAGCTATAGGCTGGCACAGGATAGGTGTACCCCAGTGCCACTCATCTCCCCCAGCCCTGGCCACAGCTTCCAAGTGTGCAGCAGGGCAAGTGCCACCACTGAGTGATTGGAGTTGCTGCCAGGTCTGCTCCTATCCCTCCCCTAGCTGTGGGCTGTGTGCCCTGGACCAGGAGAGGGAATAGGTAAGGAGAGGCAGGATAGAGGCTAAATTCTTCCCACTTTATGGGGTTGGCAGTGACATATGGCCATTCTCTGTCTCTACCTCCCTTCCTTGGCCTCCTGACCCTCCTCTGCAAGGCTTGCAGCCATCTTCTCTCTTGTGAGTAATACAGCCATCCAGTGAGGGCCAGAAGTGGCTCCCAGTCCTGGCCCTGGATGCAACTCCCTGCCCAGCTGCATGCTTGGTAACAGCTCTCATATTTTTCCATCAAGATGTGGCAGACAAGTGAAGTGGGTGGTTACCAATGTTCCTTCTAAGGAGTAGTGGTCCCTGAGTGAACTACTTCGGTCCTACCTTTCCTTTTTGGTGCAGTGCAGTCCACTGGTAAGAGTCCCAAATATGTGTCAAGTTGCTAGTGACACTTGTCATTCTTTGTTATTTCTATCCAATTTATGAATCAAATAAGGTGTCACAAAGTAAGCGATATACTAATTGCCAGGTGCAGGAAGGTACGAATTTGTAGTTTTGTGCTGTAAAGGCATAGGGACTTAATCATGCACCTCTCCCAAATTGTTCTAAAACCTTCTGCACTACTGGGGTCAGGTTAAGGTGGGGGGTGGGCAATTATTTTGGGCTCAGGGCTGCTTACCCAGTTTTGGCAAGCTGTCAAGGCCTGCATGGTTAGCCCCACCCCTTGACAGGTGCTCTGCCCCTGGTTACTATTTTGAGACCAATGTCTTGGAACCAATGTCCCAGGACTAGCACTAATGGGACCCAGAGCAGGGCACAGGCTGGCTGGGGTCTGTGGAGCTGGGCTGGTCTGCACCAGCAGGGAGAGGGGGGAGTTGGCCCAGCTCCATAGAGTCCCTGCCAGCCAGGACCCTGTACCCCTGTTGCCCTGCTCTGGGCTCTGCTGGCACTGGCCCTGGGACACTGGTGTGGGCCCTATGCTCCCATGCCTGCTCGTTCCCAGTGCCCCCCAGCCCTGTGGTACAGGTGTGGGGCAGTGAACAGCCCTGACCCCCTGCTCACTGGCAGTGAAGGAGCTGATGTGGAGCACAGGGAAAAGCATCCCCTTGCCTCCTCCATGGCCCATGCTCCCTGTTGCAGCCACTCGCAGCTTCTATGGGGCTGCTCTGAGCAGGCACAGGTAGCCCCACACAGGCTGTGAGTGGCTGCAGCATGGGGCACCAGCCACGGGATGGGCATGAGGATGCTCTTCCCCCACAATCAGCACCAGCTTGTAACCTACCCCTGCTGCCAGCCTGGGCCCTGCGCAGCACTAGGCTCACCCATAGAGACTACCTGCAGCAGCTGTGCATGCCCCCTCCCCCTACCAACCTGTTTGCCATGTCAAGCATTGTTTGCTGCTGCTTCCTGCCCAGAACTCACGCACTGGGCAGCACAGAGGCAGCAGTGGCGTCTTCATCACAGCCTACCACAGCATGAGCTCCCTGTGGGTGGCAGCAGCAAACTCTACCTAGTGCAGCAAGTGGGGGGACCACAGCTGCCACTGCCACTGCGCAGCCCCGACAGGCGAGCCTGGAGCCAGCACAGGGCTGGGTTACAAGCTGGTACTGAGTGTTTGGTGGGGGAAGCAGTCCCTCCCCTGGCTTGTGGCTGGCACCCCACACTGCAGCTGCTCAACAGAGTTTCCCTTTGTTTTCCATGGGAGACTTATTGGGACTGGGTCCCCTTGGTTTGGCTGACTAAGGGAGACCACTACTTGTGCTTCTGACTGAGGAAAGCATCCCAAATTCTTGAAGTGAGTCAAGTACTCACTTGTACCCACAGAGGGGGAAGTCCCATGAGGGGGCACTAGCCTAGCCTTTCCTTGGGTGCTAGCCTAGGGACTGGCAGGGAGCACAGGGCCAGGAGACAGCTGTCTCTTGGCAGGGGCTGGGAGATTGCTCCCTGTCCCCAGGAGCTGGTTGCTGTCAGGGTGGGCTCCGCCACACAAGCCCAAGCAGGGACAGTGTCCCAGCAGCAGGGAGCTCCTGGCCCCAGCTTCCCAACCGGGGATGATCCATGATCTTGGACTGGGGGGCTTGGAGCTGCCTGCTGCTGTTGGCTATAAATGTCTAACTTGGGATCTTTAAAATTCTGGTTTATTAGATGGATTGGAACACAGTAATGAAGTCAAATCATAAACCTTGGGGCTGGTCCACACACACACACACACACACACACACACACACACACACACACACACACACACACACACACACAACACAGTAGCGTTGGGTATACCGATCCCACAAGCACTGGAGTCTGCTGTTGATAGCCAGTCAAGGCTTCTTCCAGTGTGGTGTTATCCTCCAGAAGGGGATCACCAACTGGTCCTTCTGCTGGACAGTTCAGGCACTGGTCAATTTAAAGATCAAGAGGGCGCCCCTGAGGGTCACTTTTCACTACTTTTTATCTATCCTTGGCAGACTTTGGTGACTCCCCAGTTTTTAGGTTTGCCCAATCCAGGGGTCATTGACCCTCACGGGACTTCCCCCTCTGTGGTTACTAGATGGCATCTGTCAGCCCCAGGGGTTGCCCGCATGTATGTGCAGGTTTGGGAGTCCGTTGATGAATTTTGATTAATTTACCGCTGTCATGAATAGGGCTGGGAGTGGTCAATCTGGAGATATTCATTCCCAAAAGTTGGTCTCCGGTGTTGATTAACTCAGACCTGGGCTTCTAGCCCTTGAACAGTGAAGTTTAGAGAATTCCCGGTTGCTACATTGTCTCCTATTGATTTCTTCCGTTGGTTGACCTGCGGTTTCTGTAGGTGTTAATTGCTGCTTGTTACTGAAGCCTGCTACTGTGTTACACATTCAATCACTGATTCACTTGCTCTTTCAGGGGCTTGCCTGATACAGGGAAGTGGTGGTTTGATTCCTGCCCTTGTTAACATTGTTACAGTGTATAACTTGCTTCTAAAACTAAAATACATTTAGTTAAAAGGTGAAGAGTATAAACTATAAGCTACAAGAGTAATGCCATGGCACACACATAGATAAAAATACCAAAATACAAGGGGAGATACAAAATGCACACACACAAACTTTAAAACACAATTCCTTATCTTGCAGTGAAAGAAAGAGGAAGGAAGAAAAAGTAGAAGAGGAGAAACATAGCCAAAGAGGGGAAAGCAAATGCAGGCAAGAGGAAAAGGGGGCTTTCTGCTACACTGCCAGGGCAGGGGGACATAGTCCCCACCCTGGGTTCTAGGGATGGAGCCCACCCTAACAGCAGGCAACTGCTTCCTGCCCCCAGGAGTCTCCCACCCCCAGGTGGCTTGCTGACCAAGAGAAGATTTGCTCCCAGTCAGGCATCAACATGAGCACTACTGCACCATTACTAATTGAAAGTAAATCTGCTACTTCTTTTGCAGGTAGCAAATGTACTCACAATATGTGAGGTTTACTATGCAGTAAGCATGTGTACATGTAAATCCACAGGCTTGCTGCATGGTAAACTAAGATACTGCGCAGTAAAGTGTCTTGTGTAGACACACCCTGTGAGTAGTGGAAGCTGCAGAGAGAAAGTGATCAGACCTAGAATCAAGCTATTAAACTTTACTCCATAAATGAGACAGCCAATGAACCTACAGTGGGTGTATCTACATGAGATACTTAATTGCATAGTTTACTGTGCAGTAACCACGTGCACCTACACATGTACACACTTACTGTGCAGTAAAAACCCCTTATTGTGAGTAAACTTAATACCAGCAAATGCACGTATCAAATTTACTTGCAAATAGTTACTGCATAGTAACAACATTTGTAGATGTGACCTGGGAGCAAATTTGCTCCCAGGTCAGCCCTGAGGCTGGCCCCAGGGTGGTTCTGGGCTGGGAGCTTCTCCTGCCCCAGGGCTGACCTGCCTCTGTGGCATCCCCTGCTTTATGCCTTTAAAAGTATGCCCTGGGGCACTCCAGGCCCCTGTGTCTCACTGGGGAGGCCTCAGGCCAGTTTCTTCAGTCTGCCTGTGTGGCAGGCCAGTAGGGGGAGCTCCTGCATTAAGCCTCCCACCTTACAATGCCCGTCCACCTACCAGACTCCACGTGTCCCTCCAGGGGCACCTAAGCCCTGGCAGACCCCCTTTTGATCCCCACTGCAGAGTCCAGGGGTAACGTGTGCTGCCACCACCCTGAGAAAGGACTGTCTGCGGCCTGACTCCTTGGGGGAACACAGACCTAATAATCCTATGGGTACTTTACCCAATACAAGAACTTGGGGCACTTTCCCAAGTTGGGGGCCAAAAAGGATGGTCTCTCTTAGTCTGCAAACCCAAGAGGCCTCCTGGGCATATTTAAACCCACCCCTCAATAAGTCTCTTACACTAGGTACAAAGGAGAACTTTACTGGTTACAGAGGGTAGGATTAGAATAGGGTACAGGGTAGAGCAATATCAGAGAAATCCCATAGAGCAAACTCCTGTGGCTGGAGTAGCCTTTGATCTCACATCTGAGTTACTGCAAGCTATATATCTAGTTGGATCTCAGTTGGTTTACTCACAAGTATCATACAGAAGCACTTGGAGATTTCCTCTGGAGGAAACAAGGAAGGAAGCCCCTCACCCAGGTATGTGATGCCAGTCACGTAGGCAGAGGGAGCAGATTTCCCCCAGCCCTCAGGAATGTATCCAGCTCAGGTTACCCAAAGAGATAGGGTAGAGATATGTATCCTCTGCTGGGCCCATCCTAATCACAATTGTCACATAGGAGAGTTTTGGGGGGAGAAATAAAGGTGGTTTTCTGCCACAGCCTGCACCCCAGTGCTGCTGCCTGGCACTGCAGTGCCACACAGCTGCCAGGCCCATGTCATCCAGGGCTGCTGTAGGCTCTAGCCAGGCCTGTCTGCCCCTAGGCCTGGCTGCAGGGACAGCTGTGTGGAGGTCCAGAGAGCTGACATGGGACCCACGATGGCCTTGTCATTACCAACACCCATGCCTACAGCCATGCCAACTACCGGGGCTCCAACTGGTCGCAGCAGGAGACTGGTGACCTTGTGGCACTGTAGGGTGAGGCAGAGGTGCAGTGCCAGTTCAAGCAGGGCAGGTGCTCCAATGCCCACATCTATGGGGGGGTTATCAGTCTGGACGCACGAGCACAGGCACAACTGGTCAACACAGCAGAGCTGCATAAAGGTCAAGGCATTGCGGGCACAGTGGGTTGCCATCACTGACCACAATCATTGGCTGGAGAGTGCCCATAAGTCATGCCCTTTATGTGGCAACTGACAGACATCCTTGTGCCTTGGAACCTAGGCCACAGCCATGCTGTCTATAGCAGCACAGGTGGCCTGCCCAAACCCCAGCCCCAGCCACAAGGTGCAGCCAGCCATGACACTGCTGGCCACCGGAGCACCAGCTCCTCCCCAGGGGTCCCCCAGCTGGGTACCTGCTTGCCACACCTCACCGTCTGAGAACACCAAGTGGAGCTGCATGCTGTCACAAACAGCATAACTATGTAGAGCCACCAGCCCTGGCCATGTAGTAAGGCTCACACTGGAAGGAGGGCCCTCTCCACCCCAGCCCCTGCCCCTGCCCCTGTGCCCCTCTCCATCCAGCCCAGCAAAGCTCCTCTGGCCTCTGGATTCCAAGAGAGAGGAGAGAGATGGTACAAAACTTTATTAAGCAGCTGATGCTCCCACAGCTAGGTGGGCATAGGCCTCTCACACACTGAAGAATGCATTGATGCCATCGGTTATGCCCTCCTCAGCTGTGGAGTCAGAGACATATAGCACAGCCACAGATAGGCCTCCAGGCAGTGGCAGAGGTTGTGTGTTCCCCACATTGTCATAATCAGGGGTCCCATGCCAGGTGTGCAGGTCCGTCAGAGGCACCACAGCCATGAGCAGCAGCAGGGCATAGTGGGTAGGGTACTGCTCAATCTGTGAAAACAGCTTCTTGTGCACCACCTGGGGCACACGCAGCAGGGGCAGGCTCAGGGCACAGCAGTGGCATGGGGGAGGGTGCTGGTTCCAGGCAGCCTCCTGGGAGAAGGCCCCTGCAGAAAGGGTGGGGGCACGGGCAGTTCCTTGTCCCAGTCATCTGACAGCCTCAGGTCCCTAAAGCCTGAGGACTGTGGGCTGTGTGGCAGAGCAGATGGCCTGCAGGAGAAGGGGGGATCAGCAGTATCTGGAGCTGCAGCAGCAGGCCCTGCCAGGAGTCTGTCCTGGCCTGCCCTGGGAACAGGAGGTGGGCTGCCTGTGGCCAGCACCCAGAGGCCCACTGGCTCTAGAGGAGCAAGCATGGATAGGGGGCTCACCATCCCAGTCTCTGGTCATTTCCCCATGGATACATACACTACAGTGAGTGCAGCAGGCAAGGGGCTTGCCCCAGGGCAACAATGGCTGGTGCTCCCTCAGCGCAGGCAGCTTTCCCTTCAGCAGTTGGTGTCCAGGGCCAGCAAACCTGGCATGTGGTTCTGGCCCTGCTGCAAGCAACTCCAGCTCTACACCCACGCTGAAGAAGCACCAACCACTGTCACCCTGGGGCAAGCCCCTCACCTGCTGCACTCACCATGGTGTACACACCCATGGGGAAATGACCAGAGGCTGGGGTGCTGGCCACCTACCCCCTAGGTGCCCTCACCTCATGGCTTCCACTCTGGGGTGGCACACAAAGGACATTGTACATAGTTTTCATGGGGAAGAAGGCTTTTTTTATTGTTGGTGGGTGGGGTGGGTGATGGAGGGGCTGTTTGTTGGGAAGGGAGTGAGGAGGAGATTTCTGGTTGATATTAGGGCAAAAACTTGTTCTTCTGAGATGTCTGCAGTGAGCATGGTGCTGTGGATGGGTGGGCGGGGGTGGATCAAATGCAGTGCAGGTGGGCTAGAGCAGGGAGTGCTGGTAGAAATGGTCAGCCAGTGCCTCCTGCACCTGGTGCCTGGGGTCCCCACTGGGGGGGGGTGGCTTTCCTGGGCCCTTGGCAGGGGTCTACCTCTGCCACCACAGGTGGTACTCCCACTGGCAGGTATCCTTTGTGCAATGTGTCTCTTCCACCCAGGCCTCACAGAAGAGCTCCCCTTGGGCCTCACAGATGTTATGCATCACACAGGCTGTGATGATGACCTGGGGGAGGTTGTCCTTGATGAACTCAAGGCTAGTGGTAAGACTGCACCAGCATCCCTTGAGGAGGCCAAAGGCACACTCCACCAGCAATTGGCTCCAGCCAAGGTAGCAGTTAAAGTAGGCCTGGCAGGAATCCAGGTGGCCAGTGTAGGGCCATATGAACCAGGGCTGGAGCAGGTAGGTGGAGTCCCTGATGAGGAGAGGCAGGACCACTACAGTACTCAGCTTCAGGTCCTACACCCCCAGGATGAAGCAATCACTCTCCACCAGGCCCAGCAGGCCAGAGTTTTGGAAGACGCAGGTATCATGGGCAGCCAGCATTCATGCACATGAAGGCACCTCAGTGGTCCACAATGGCCTGGAGCACCATGGACTGGAAACCCCTCCAGCTGTATTAGATGCAGTCTCTGTGGGATGGGCAGATGTTGGGGATGTGGGTCCTGTGGCAGAAGGCCACTTCTGTTTCTCCCAAAAAACTCTGCTCTGTGACATTTTGGTTAGGATGGGCCCTGCAGAGGGTACATGCCTTACCCTATCTTTTTAGGTAATCTGAGCTGAGCTGGATACATATTTGAGAGAGGAGGGAAACCTCCTCCCTCTGCCTACATGACTGGCATCACATACCTGGGTGAAGGGCTTGGGCTTCCTGGTGGGCTAGAAACTGCCAGTCTGCCCAGCAACCAGTAATGCATTTCAAATTGGTTGGCTGACAGCCATGAAGGAAACTCGAGAGAAAGAGAAGAGCTGGACCATCTGAAACTTACTCTCTCTCAAAACTCATGATCAAGGAACTGCCTGCCTCCAGAGGGAATCTCCATCTGCCTCTGAATGATACTTGTGAGTAAGCTACCTGAGACGTAACTAGATATATAGCTTGCAGTAACTCAGATGTGTGATCAAAGGCTGCTCGAGACACCGTTTGCTTTATGGAATTTTTCTGACATTACTCAACTCTGTACCCTATTCCAACCCCAATCCTTGTAACCAATAAAGTTTCCCTTTGTACCTAGCATGGGAGACTTATTGGGACTGGGTCCCCTTGGTTTGACTGACTAAGGGAGACCACTACTTGTGCTTCCGACTGAGGAAAGCATCCCAAATTCTTGAATTGAGTCAAGTACGCTCAAGGGCTACTAGGCCTGTGTTTCCCAGGGTGTGCAGAGCCAGAATCAAGCTTATCCTGGGGTGGTGGCAGCCTAGGCTAGTGGGTGTGCTCCAAGAAGGGGGTCGGTCAGATGTGAGGCACCCCCAGGGAGGCACTCGGAACCTAGAAGATGGTCAGGTGCAGTGAGGTGGGTGGCTCAGCACAGAAGCAGCCCCTACTGGCCCACCACAAGTCCAAACCAGGGTTCCGATGCACTGGGGGAATCCCAGGGCACAAAACCCCACCACTGCCACCAGGGGGTTGTGCATACAGAACATGGTGTGCAGGGGCAGGAGCCCATCCTGGAGGAAGCTGTACACCTCCCAGATGGCCTCCATGGTGGTGGCCTTGCCCACTCCAAAGAGGTGGCTGATGTACCACAGGCTGGTGGGTGTGGCCAGCTTGAGCAGGGCAAGAGCCAGCCAAGTGTCCCCAGGGAGGGGCAGCTGCATGGCAGTGTTCTGCCACTCCACATATAGCCAGAGCTGCTCTAGGAGATCCCAGAAGGTGGCCTGGGTCATCCTGAAGGCATCCAGCCATTGCTCATCATCCCAGGTGTGCTGGACAATGTGCCACCACCAGTCCTGGCTGGATGGCAGGCTCAGAGGTGGCAGGGTAGGAGCCCCAAAAAGGTGATGGCAGGCCCAACAGTGGCATTATGGGGCTCATTGTTGGTGTCCCTGCCAGGTGGAAGGGGCTGAGGTGGCAGGTGCATGACTGTGGCCTTGGAACAGAATGCAGAGGGTAAGCAGGCACTTGCTGCATGTGAGGGAGCCAGGAGGGGTGAGATGGCCATGGACCAGCTGGCAGTCAGTGTGGCAGGCCATAAGAGACAGCACAGTGGCCAGCAGGAGCATGGGACATTGGTCATTGCTGCCATGGGCAGGGGCAGCCATGGAGTGGGGAAGCAGAGGCAGCTAGAACAGTCCTGTCATATGCTGTTCCTGCATTGTGCACACTGCTTCTCCCCAGGGAAATGGCTTGACAGAGAACAGCAAGTGGCACTGGCTTTTGAAGAGGGCTGCCAGCTGCTGGCAAGTCCGGAGCTCCCCCTGGTCGCAGTGGGGGTCCATTGCAGGGCCCTGGGAAGTGGGAGCATATTGGCAGCAAATCTGCTCCCACTTCCCTGCACACGTGGCCACCTGCCCTGCAGCATTTCTCGTGAATAATTTACTTGTGAATAAACTGGTGCCACAACAAATGTACCTATAGATGCACCCACCATGTATATAAGTGGGTGCTACTTAACTGAGAGGCAGTGTCCCTATGATGATATCCTCTAATTTTGTTCTGGGCACCACACTTCAGGAAGGATGTGGATAAGCTCAAGAGGGTACAAAGAAGGGCCATCTGTTTGATTAGGGACCTGGAAGCTAATAGGCCCTGTGAGGACAGACTCCAGGAACTGGGCTTATTCAGTCTGGGTAAGAGTAGACTAAGAGATGACTTAATAGCTGCCTACAAGTACATTAGGGATAAGCATCAAGATCTAGGAGAGGAACTCTTCAGGAAGGCATCTCAAAGGAGGATGAGGGACAATGGGCACAAGCTAATAGAGGGGTAATTTAGGCTGAACATAAGAAAAAAAATTTTTTTCCATAAGGGTTACTAGAATCTGGAACACACTCCCAGCAGAGGTAGTGTAGTCACCAACTGTGAAGGTGTTCATGATGAAGCTGAATAAGCACCTTGTTGAGCTCATTTGAGCCTAATAACTTCCTGCCCATGGCAGGGGACTGGACTTGATCTTCAATCAGTCAATCATCATGGTGCTCTGTGACTGTGCCTTCAAGGTTCTGTCCTAGGGCCTTTACTTTTTAATATCTTCATCAATGATGTAAAACATTGGTGTCAGAAGCGGGCTGGCCAAGTTCACTGATGACACCAAACTCTGGGGTAAAGCATCCACACCTGAGGACAGGAGGGTGATCCAGGCAGATCTTGACAGGCTCATGAAATGGGTGGATGAGAACCTGAGGGTCACATTGACCACAAGATGAACATGAGCCTTCAATGTGATGCTGCATCTAGTAAAGTGAGCAAAACACTGGCTTGCATCCATAGATGCTTCTCAAGCAAATCCCAGGACGTCATTTTCCTGTTGTACTTGGCCCTGGTGAGGCTGCAGCTAGAGTATTGTATCCAGTTTTGGGCTTCACAATTCAAAAAGGATGTGGAGAAGCTTGAGAGAGTGCAGAGGAGAGCCACGCACATGATCAGAGGTCAGGATAACGGACCTTATGATGAGAGGCTGAGAGCCATGGGACTCTTCAGCCTGGAAAAGCTCAGCCTCCGGGGCACCTGATGGCCACCTATAAGTTTACTAGGTGTGTTCACCAGGATCTGGGGGAATGTCTGTTCACCAGAGTGCCCCAAGGGATGATGAGATCGAATGGTCACAAACTCCTCTGTGACCATTTCAGGCTGGACATAAGGAAGAACTTTTTTACTGTCCGAGCCCCAAGGGTTTGGAATAGACTGCCACCAGAGGTGGTTCAAGCACCCATTTTGAATGCCTTCAAGACACATTTGGATGTTCATCTTGGTGGGATCCTATGATCCCTGCTGACTTCCTGCCCCTGGGCAGGGGGCTGGACTTGTTGATCTTCTGGGGTCCCTTCCCTTCCAGCCTGAATGTCTATGAAATCTATGAAAAAATCTTGCAGGTCCCTTCTGGTCCTTCAATTCTGATTCTATAGCCCAAAAGTTGCTTTCACTCCTGTGAGCTCTCTCTCCAGAGACACTCGTGCCATTCAACTAGCTGCAACACAGGCATGGACAGATCTAGGAATTTGAAAAGTGGACTGCAGGAGATGTGTAGTTGTTGAGGACTTTTTTGAGTTCCCAAAGCAGGCATGACTCCTTCCCCCCAGCATTATGCATTCCCACCCCTCCAGGATGTGCACCACTCCGGCCATCCCCGCTCTCCAGTGGGATATAAATCTAGGTGCCATGTAACAGGGAATCCTATCCCTGTTACAGGAACGCAGGCCAGTCGTTTTAAGACCATAACTTTCCAGGCACAGCCTGCTGGCAGGGTAGGGGTTAAAGGCTGAGCCTTGCCAGCTAGTCAGGTGACTGGAAGGAGGCAGGCCAAAACTATAAAAACCCTGGGCTAACCTGGCAAAGGGTGTGGACTCCTGATGACCTCTAGGGAAGCAGCTGTTCCCTGCCAGAAGGAGCACAGCAGATGATAGGAAGCACAAGCACAAGCACAAGCACAAGCACAAGCACAAGCACAAGCACAAGCACAAGCACAAGCACAAGCACAAGCACAGAGTCATGGAAAAGCGTGAGCTGGCATACTGCCTCCCTTAATTTTATTTTATTTTTTGGTTATAGCCCATGGACTTATGTTGGTGTTTGACTGGTAGACTGGTGGGTTGTGATTGAGACTGTAGGGGAGGAGGAAACCTCATTAGCCCCTTGGGGTGCAGTCATAAAAGGCCAAAGGACCCAGTGCACTAGTGGGTGTAGCTGTATAAGGCTGGTGGCTCAGAGCTGGCTGCAGGACTTAGAAGCCAGGTCCCAGGGAGTAGATCTTGGCTAGTAGCCTGAGCTAAAAGAAAGGGGCTGAGCCTGAGGAGGCAGAAGACCCAACAACTTGGCACCCAGAGCTGCAGGGTGAAAGGGAGCCAGAAGGCCTGGTGCCATAGTGAGCACAAAAGGAGGACCACAGGCCCAGAGTATGAAGGAGCTAGAGCCTCAGAGTCAAACCCTACCTGGTGGGTTTAGGCTGGTAGGCCTAGCCAGAGAAAGACGGGGTGGGGAAGCCCACAGTGGCTGAGAATTCCAACATTTATTTTTCTATGCTGGCTGTGCCCAGAAAGCTATGGTCTTAAAGGGATTGGCCTGCTTTCTGGTAACAGGGATAGGGTTCCTTGTTACATACTGGAATGGGGGAACCTTCTGCAGCTGCTGCCCCCAGCGGACTGGTAACGAGGGAAGTCCCAGAGTTTTTCTTGCCCTGCTCCAGGTGGGGCTTCTGTGAGTGACAATGAGAGATGCTGGGCTCAGCTTGGAACAGTGGTGGCAGGTGGGTCCCCCACTCCCAGGCACTCCTGCTCCCAACCCAGTCTTCCTGGGATGTTCCCCATGGGCCAGGAGCAGGAACTGACACAGTCTCTGGTCCAGCACAGCCTGCACAGCTGCTCTTTGTAGCTGAAGCCCCTGAGCTATCAGGGAAGGTGCAGTGGAGAGGAAGAGAGCAGAGACCCACCCATTGTTGCCAAGCCTGTTGCCTTTGGCAGCTGCTCCTCACAGCCCCTGGCAAAAGTAGAACTGACACTTCCCCCCAGCTCATGTCTTGGGACAAGAGCAGTTGGATCCTCACTTCCTCATCTGCTTCTTGCTTGGTCCCCCTCCCAAGGGGAGTCCAGTGTCCAGGCTGCAGGCACATGAGGTAAGCTATGGAAGTGGGCTGTGGCTGCACCAATGCTCCAAATCCCACCCCCCCCCAACCTTGGATCTCCCCTGAACACAGATATATACAGCTGTACTTCGTGTTTGTCCCTCTCACATGTAACCAAAATGATATTAGGCATTACAACACAGTTGCACCTTGCAATGCACAAACCTAGAGATGCCTCAAGACCATTGACTGACATACTGATTCTGGTAGGACTGGTCACCCTATCACAAAAAGGCTATTGAAGAATTAGAAGAATGTCTATCTGTGGATCAAATAACTGGTCTCTGTTATTGAACTTTCATACAATAAAGCTGTTCAAATTTCATATCCACCATGCAGACATGGCTATTTTGATGCATTTCTCTTAAGTGTTTAAAGGAGTTGCTCTGAGCTTTCCCTATTCATTTTGCTAAGTGAACAAAGTATGAAAATAGCTTTTGCTGTATATAGGTTGTTTGAAAGAAGATACAGCATGTGAGTAGTATAGCCACCTGTCCCACAGAGCCAGTGCTGCGTTGCAGAGCCCCATGCAGTTGTTTAACCTCCTGGTTGCAACCAGCTCAGACTCTGGGCAACTGCTTCCTGCCACAGAACCTGGGATGTTTGCAGCAGGACTTGCAGTCTCCTGGCCACCTGCTCCAAGCAGCCTGGACTCTGTGGCCTGTGGCAGCTGCCCAGAGCCTGGGCTGGATATGGCATGCTGAGGGAAAAGGTCTCACATGCAATGCCCTGGAATGCATGCCAGGAGTTGCTGATCCCTGCCTTAGGGGCCATTCACAGCCTCCAACCTCCCCTACAAGTATTCCTATGTCTCACAGATGATATTGCTCAATCACTCTCCTGTTGGAGAGTCTGCCTTCTCAGCTTCCACCCCTTTTCTCACTGGAGTCTTCTAGCCCAGGCCCACTGTGTTGGTCCTGGCTTCTAGGCTCCAGCCCTTGCTTTGCCCTCTCAGGCTCTTATCTTTGCCCCTCTATGGGCTGTGGGTTCTCTAGTCCTGGTCACTGCCCCACTTGGGCCCTGGACCTACCCTTCTTGGTCTCAAGCCACTTTTTCTCTCTCTCTCTTTTAGGCATAGCCCTCTCAGCCTCCAGTGGCAGAGGAACACCTTTAATTGTCTTGAGCACAACCCAAGGCAGGGCTCCAAAACACTGGTATGCCAGTGGTTAACTACATGGCCCCTTAGGATGCCCCTCATGGGTTAACCAGAATGTACCCCCTCGGGTGCCTTGCTATGGCCTCCACACACTTCCTTTACAGCTACTCCAAAATCACCAGTTAAAAATCCAACAAAAAACATAGGCATTCTGGCTTTAATACAAACTGTCAGCCTACTCTGTCCCCTAAACTCTTTCTTCCTCGTTCTCTGTCCCTTACCAGCCCTCAGCTACTTACTGGCTGTTCTCAAGGTTAGTGGAGCCTCAGTTAGCCATTCAGTCAGCCAGCCAGCTATAATGCAGGAGAGCTCCTTCCCCTTGACCCACTGGGGCTAGACTACCTACCCTGCTTCAAACCCTGAGTTTATGCATCTCCCAGGCCCTGTGCCTTTCCAGTTAGGTGACTTCCCTGGGTGGGCTGCAGGTGTTCCCTAATTAGGCTTTCTGGCTGGGCTCCAAGGCAGCTTGTTGCTGCTGCCTAGCTGCTGTAGCACAGTCCTGTCTCCTATACTGGGTTCTGTCTTACAATACTACTGTTGAGCAATTAACACGGTAATAGGTACTCTGCTGCCTATGCAAGCTGTGCTTTATTGTACTGTTGTGAATCTTGGTCTGCAATAGGCACTCATAACCTATGAATCACCATGGACCTGTTTTCCTGCAGCCCTCGGCTCCCTGTTACACCAGTATAAAATGTGAACCAGAATGGTTTTGCATCTTTTTATGCCTGGATATCCTCCATGTATCTGTCTTAATAGTTCGTATTATAAGGCTTCTGGACCTATCAGTCAGTACTTTTAAACAAAATTCTATCAAGAACATATAGTTTATCTTGCTAATTGCTGTGTGGTCAAGCCATTTGTTCTTTAGCCCACCCAGCTTGGATTATTCTGTGTAAAGTTTTATCTTGTGCTATGGCCTCAGGTATTATTAGTCGTGTATTATCTGACACCGGGGGGTGCATCTACATGTTCATTAATGTGCCATGGTTACTGCACATTACATTTAGTACCTGTAATAACTGAATACACAGTAACTGGTGGTACTGTTCAGTAGCAGTAGCACACGCATTTTTTATGTTAATGCACAGTAGGTTAATTCTACTGTGCACTAACACTTTAGCACAGCTGTTGCTGTGACACTAATGCGCAGCAGAATTAGTTTACTGAACATTTAGCATCTTATGTAGACATGCCCAGGGACTGTCTGTTAAAGCAAGTTCACATGCACTATATCTGCCTCAGTACTGAATACTTCTGTTCTGTCATGCACTCTAGGAAGGGATGCAGCTACCACTAAAAATTTTTCAGGTTGATATTGCAAATTATGTATTTGTAACTGTAGCCAATCTGGGAAATGTGTCTGCCAATACTTTTTTTGAAATAGTAACTAGATGCCTGCGATCAATTTCCGCCAATATTAGTTTCCAAGGGTATTTTAAAATTGACAAGTGCCGCAAAACCAAGTGCTTTGAAAAGTGCCCGGCACTGTGATACTTGCAGTTGTATAAGTGGCGAAATGCACGTCAGTGCTGAAAAAATGGTGACAGAGTGCTTTTGAACTAAAATACATAAAAGGTACTTTAGTTTAAAAGTGCACAGCCACTATTTTCTGCATGCTGATCCATATTTTGCTGCTTATACAACTGCACACAAGTCAGTGCAGTGTGCATCAGCTCGTGTGTGGAGCAGACTCGATTTAATTGAGTCTGCTCCAAAGCGATGGATCTCCTGTGCATCGCAGGACCAAAAAGTATGTGTATAAATTCCCCTATATATGAACACATGACATTTCTTACATGCGTACACAAGCAGTAGAGCCTCTTCTTATCTTAGCATACTAACATTTTGATTTTGAAAGTACTTCAGAAGCAGAGGCGTAACTAGTATTTCAATAACTTTGGCAACATAAGTATAATCTAGCAAAGAGGTGCTGAAACAGGTGCAGGGAGCTTCCAGGCTCTAGTAGATATGGTTTCCATTGGCACTGAGAAGTAGGACGTGACCAGAACCAGGAGGTACAAGCAGTGGGGTTTGAGAGGGCTGCTGAAACCCATGGTGAGCAATGATACAAAACACCAAATTTAGCAGCAGAATTAATACCTGGATACAGGTTTCCCCCACCCCCCCTGCTTCCAACCCCCACTGCAGAGCCTCAAGCCTCTTTACCTGCTGGTTCCTGGTCACTTCTTCCTGCTACATACAGCTGAAGGCTATAGATAACAAAGTTTTGGGCTCTTTGCTCTGTTTCAGGACTCCAACACCAGCTGCACCAGGAGCCTTGTTCCGGCAGGCCCCGTAAGTGAATCGGGTTAGACGCTGGCTTATCCCATGCTAGCTTTGGGTTTCCCCTTATCTGGCTGCTAGATCAATCAGATTTTGTGAGATCTCTCGAATGAAGGTACTTACGAATTGTTGCTGTGGTTGTTTTTATTGAGATCGTGTTACAGCATACAGTTAGTCACCGAAGGGAGGAAGAAGGTTCTGGGGGTGTCAGGTGTTGCTGTGACCTCTCACTATGGCTTAGTGAGTGATTTCTAGCAAAACACCCGTGTCTGTGTCCAGCCTCTGCAAACGGCCTCAGACCGTGAGAGGGAGAGCTCTGCCCAGGGTGAGCACGGGCAGGGTTTTATAGCTGGCTTTAACCTATGGGATCTAATTTCCCGTTCCATTCCTTTTTTG
>JAGPOW010003287.1:78691-92066 GCA_030014935.1 Caiman crocodilus
AAAAAACCCCAGGACTTATCACTCCTGCTGGCAGGGAGCGATCCCTGCTGCCTGCCACAAGATGGGGACTCTGCACAAGCCCCTGAAGCCCAGAGGCTGCACCAGAAGCGGTGAGTCCCAGGGCTTTTCTCCACTTTTTTTTCCTGGAAGGGTCAGAGTCCTGGAAGGCAGGGCAGCTATGGAGGGTGCTGAGGGAGGGGGTGAGGTGAGGGGTCTCATGCAGAACCCCCCATGCAGTGGGAGGCAGCGGGGATCCCCTCCTGCCTGGCAGCACCCAGTGAGCACCGGGGCTTTTTTTCTTAAGTACAGAGCTGGGGGAGGCAGGGAGCCATGGGAGGGCTGGGGGAGCAGGCGGGGATCTTTGCTGAAGATTCAGAGAGCTTTGAATCGATTTGGACCTTTAAATTGGTCCCCTGATTCAATTCAGATTTGGAGATGCAGCCACTGAATCAGGCTGAATCTTCTCTGAATCGAATCACCACCTGAAGCTTCACACAGGCCTAGTAGTTGATTATTCTTGTCTTTGATAGATTTTGGTGTGCAGTTTGTGGGAATACTGGAGATTGTTGGTAGGTTTTATGTTTTGAGCTTTAGGAGGTTGTCTTCAGTTCTGATGATAAGGTTAACTTAGTTCAGTACTTGTTTGAATCCACAAATCACTTGTCAGAGCTGGGCCTATGAACTTCATTTCATCAGTCTGCTAGGTACAGGAACTCATGGACTCAATATAGATATTGTTTTTATGACATGCTACAACCTGCTGGACAACTGATGCCCCCTTGACCTTGCTGTGAATGGTACACTACATGCTCAGATCAAAATCCTCCCCCTCCCCCATCCCCTCGCCAAGGAACCCTCATTGGACTCACTGTCCAAGGCATCCCTTGGCTCTGGCCTGGCAAACCATGGATATCTGGTGATCTCATCCAGGTCCTAAGTCACTGGTTTGGTGGAGAGTGCTGCCCCTTTGAACCTGGCAAAGGGGGATCTACTAACTCTACTATAGGCAGTAATAAGTTGCGGTGTACAGTCTTTTTTATACCATGTCCAACGTTGGGGCTTATCTTGTTACAGGCAGATTCTCCATCTCCTGTATTACCATGTAGGAAGTCACTCACCATGGGTTGGCTATTTTATGCTTGCCAACCACTTCCATGTTTCTTCAAAGCACTCAGCCTCCTTGCTGTAACTCTTGAGCATGTACCCAGAGGTCATACCTTGCTTTATGGTATACTGTGTTTCTATGGGCTACCTCCTGTGCTACCTGATACACTCACCAAAGCCTCTCCCTCAACTTTGCTACATGTTGATGATGACACATTCTTCCTCATTTGGGGTTACCCCAAAGCATAAATCAATGGGAAGATGGGGTTCCCACACACATATCAGTCAATAGGGATTGACCCCAGTAGCATCATTTTTTGTAGTGTTATACACATGCAGCAAAAAAGCAATGTGCTGACTCTAATAGTCTTTTGTTCTGGGCAGAGTCCCCTACATATTTAGCAAGGTTCTGTTAAACCACCCTGGTTGAGGATTCCCTTGCAGGTGATAGGGTTTGGTTCATGACTTTTTGATCCCATCTAGCTGCAAGACCTCCCACAGCAACCGGATCTTAAAGTCCCTGCCTTGATCCAAATGGATCCGAGCAGGGAGGCCATACATTAGAAAAGTATTTATCCCATAACACCTGGGCCCCAGTGAAAGCTTTCTGATCTTGCATAGGATAAGCCTGTGCATATCATATGAAGTGGTCTGTTACTACCAAGCTGTTACCCACATTGTGATGGTCAGCTTCGACAGACAGAAAATCTATGCACATAAGCTCTAGGGGCTTAGAGCTGGTAATCTGACTTAAGTAGGCTATCTTACTGGGCAGGATCAGGTAGAGCTCATCCACACGTGAGGAAACTTTGCGACTGTTCAGATTTGGCCAAGTGCTTGTCCCATGAGATGTCTGGGTAGTTGATGTCTCCTGTGACAACCATGCACTGGTAGCATGCAGCCTCAGCCAGTTCCTTGGTGAATTCCTGGTCGAGTTCTTGATCCTGATTAGAAGATCTGTAGTAGATTCCTACCATTTTGTCCCCTGTGCCATGTTCACCATGGATTTTAATGCAGAGAGTCTCAAGTCATCCACCCTGGATGCCAAAGTTGGATTGCAGGGACATGTCACTTTCATTGACATAGAGAGCTACACCCCTGCCCCTTTTGTCTATATGATCTCTCTTGTACAAGGTATAGCCTGTGTCCCAGTCATAAGTGGAGTCCCACCTGGTCTCCATTGTCCCTGTGAGATTGTAGTCATTCTTATTTAGCAGGAGGAACAGTTCTTCCTATTTATTCCTCCAAGCTCCTGGCATTGGTGTATAGGCACATAAGTGTCCCATTGGAGATCCTAGTCCTCCCTACACATCATTCTGGGGCTGGAGTAGGGTTGGATTCCCTCAACTGCTTTAGTCTGCTGGATTTGCAGAAGTTGCCCAATGGGCTTGCTGTGGTGGTAGTCCCCTCATCCTCTGGTGGGCTTAGTTTAAAGCCCAGTCAAGCAGGTCAGCCATTCTGGCTGAGAAGAGCCTCCTGCCCCGTGCAGTGATGTGGAGGTCATCTCTTCCCAGCAGACCACTGCCTCTCTCACCAAAGAGTGGTCTGTGATTGTGGAAGCCAAAGACTTCATGATGACACAAGCACCACAGTCTTTGGTTAACTACCTCAATCCTCCTCTCCTTCCTCATCCCATAACCCAAAACTGCCTATCAAGGAAAACACCACATGCACCCCCAAACCCCTAAGCCCCACTCCCAAAGCCTGTAGGCTCTCATGACCCACCTGGGATTGCTCCAAACCATGTCATTCATGCCCACATGAATAAGGAATGTAGGGTAGTGGTCAGTGGGCCAGATGAGCCAAATAGGGTTTTCAAGACAAGTTTGATCCAAGCCAGCATACATAGAGGCAAAGAGTTGCAACTGGCATAGCAGTAATGCAACAGAAGGGGTAAGGGACTGAACTACAGAGACTGTGTGGCTCCAGCTCTTGTCTTAGATGGGGTACACCATATACACCAACTGGCTTCAAGAATATATGCCCACACTGCAAGGAAGGATCATGCATGGGAAAATACCTGACATCCTTTGAGACTGTGCCATATCGACCTTGTGAGGGATGAACATAGAATGTCCTACCTGATACCCAAACTGAAGGATGCCCTTATACTCAGAAGGATTATGAAATGTTGGATTACAGTTGCTTTACAGAGAGCCATACTACACAAGTTTCAGATCACCTGCAAAACTTACCAACTGAAATTCAAGCTGGTTTGAAAGAAGAAAGTAGTAAATTACACAGCAACTCTGACCAAAATGAGTAACTATTTGAACAGGTGAATCAAGAGCAAAGGGGCAGACAATGTAAAAGCAACTGTCTTTGAATAATTTTGTAACATATTTAGCAAAGATATAAATGAAGTAGTTCAAAATATACACCTACAGGATGCTGGGAGGCTTCAAAGCAAGCTAATCTATATACTGAAGTCAGAGTATCCTTAGAGACATCCAGGGTCTTGTCACACCTACTATGCTACCATCCTTCCTTTAAGCCATGACTGTACACTGGCTTAACACCCTAGAATGGAAGAAGTGTACCAACTCTATTTCTGCTACTTCTGTTGACCACAGCCAGCCAGAACAGTACAGGCCTTCTTTACCTTCCATAATGTATGTGCCTGCACTGAAAGGCCTCTTCACAAGCCCTGCAGGTTTCCACCTTTCCATCACCTTTCAGCCAAGGTCTCCAATTTTCCTGGATTTTATTGTGAATCTACCAACTCCACTGGATAGTCTATCATCCTGATCATGACAAACCAACTTACCAAGATGGCCCACTTTGCCTCATGCACCAGCATTCTTTTTACAGAAGACACAGTTTGACTATAGCTAGACTACATATACTATGACCAAGGACTACAATTCATCGCATTTCCAACAAAAAGCCTTATGGCTCCTGTGGAATCAGCATCAATCTCTCATCTCCCTACCATCCTCAGCAGAATAGCCAAGCTAAAAAAATACCCCAGATCTTGGCACAGTACCTTTTTTGCTCCTTGAGATTCCAATAAGGCATTTGGTTATCTAAGTAGAACCTTTGTTCTGCTGTATTTTGTAGGCTAGAATGAGTGAGGCATTCAGGACAGCCAAACCGCTGAAGCTGAAGCCATGGGCAACAGGCCTCACTCATTCCAGCTCTTGAAAGCCAGGTCCAGCCTACACCTTCCTTGCTGGCCAAAGCTGAAAGTTTTTGCCTTTGATCTTTTGTGTGCTTCCCTGCTAGTTTTCTGGTTCTGACTTCTGGCTCTGATTCCAACTTCTGATTCTGGTAAGACCCTTTGTATTCCCTGACTGTTTTTTAGCTCTCAATTCTGGTTTGACCTTTAGCTCTAGCTTTTAGTTTCTGATCCTGCTTAAAATTCAGCTTGCCATTTCCACCTACAGTTTCTGGCCCCACTCTGTTCTGATGCTAAACCTTTCTGTACCTGCTGCTCCTAGAGGAACTGATTGAGACTGCACGTATCTGTTGGTATTGTAGCAGGCTTACCTTTCAGAGCTTGAGTTGAATCCCAGGCTTGAGATCCTGCTGTTTTGCTTGGTGGAGCCCATACACCAATCAGGAAGCAGCAAGAGACATAACATCATACCCCTTTTCTGAAGAGAGGGGGAGAAGAGCTGTCCTGGACCTGATTGAAGACTGCAAACTATCAGGTCCAGAACACTTAAGAGGCAGAGCCCTAGATCATAGCTGCATGCCCAGCACAAGGAGAGGTGTGTCCAGGACTGAGAAGAGAGAAGAGTGGGGTTTAGAAGATCTGAGGAGAGCTGCTCAGCACGGCAAAGCAGTAGCCCAGGAAGAGCCCCTGAAGACTTCTATCAGCAGGGAGTGGGGGATGGCTTCAGCGGTTGGGTTCTTGGCTTTCAGCACAGCATCCAAACCCTGTGAGCTGTGAGACAGCTTAGGTCTGCAAACCTCTGGTGTGCAGCCAGAGACACAGTGCACAGGCCAGTGCATGGAGCAGGATCTTTGGAGCCCCTGGGGTGGCTCAGGTCCTCAACCCCCAAGACGGGACTGGGAGCTCAGTGCAGAAGGTGCTGCATGGAGGGTGAGAGACCCTAGGAGCCACTTGAGGTGGCTCAGGTCTACAGCTGCTGACACAATGCAGCAGCTCAGTGCAGACAACAAAGTCCAGAGGGTCCAGGGACAGACCAAGCCCTGGTGCTGCACAAGGCTGTCCAGGCTTCCAACCCCTAGCACAAGGCAAAGCGTCTACTACACACAGCAGTGTCTGTGGCCCAAAGCCAGGACAGCAGCAGCAGAGTCAGGCAGCAGGAAAATCTGGCAGGGCCAGAGTGGGGCTGCGGAGTAGTATTAAGTTACTCTGGAGAGAGGGTCCTCACAGGGGAGGCCCCCCCACCAAACTGGGTGTAGTATATCTGTATATATATATTATAAGGTTTATTGTTTTGTAAACTTGTACATAGAAAATATATATATATATATATATATATATGTCTTACCCTTTAATAGACTTGTTGTGATAATAAATCTGTATATAGTCAAGTAATTGATTGACTGGACCTGACTCTATAGGGGATGGAGGTGGCCATTAGGCTGCTGTGTCCCTCCATAGCACACTGCCCTGCCAATAATTTCCTCAATTGGAGATGGAAGTACAAACCCATGTACACCTGAGCTACATCCATCATGGTAACCATTTAAGATTCCAAGATAGCTGCTGCAAATTTACAGTTTTGTTCATCGTTAGGTACCCAAAAGGCCTGCACAATAGCTACATCAATTCTGTTCTGTTCCATTCCAGTCTGCAACCTGGGGAAAGCAAGCTTAACTCCAGAAATCACATGAGGAAACTGAAAAGCCAGAGCTCCCCTTTCAGTGTCCCCTCCATAAAATTCTCAGCTGCTTGTTTCTTTTTTCATAACTAATATGGTTGTGGAGTTCGGCTTCATTATCTTGCTGCTCGGCATAGTCCTCTGCAACATCTACTTTCTCTGGGATGCAAGAGTTTTTCTCTGCCGGTGACCTGATGCGGGGAGGGGTTCTGGGTTTCTAGCTGTTGCTGTTTTGAAAGCACTCCAGGAAAAGCTACTTCTAGGTCATCCCTGCCCAGTGCTTATCTAATTTTTTCTTGAAACTCTCCAACAACCCAACAACTTCCCTAAGCAGCCTAGTCCACTGCCTCACTGTTCCAATAGTGAAGATATTTTTCCCAATATTCATGTCACACAACCTTAATAGTAGGTGCTGTTTCTAATCCCACACATGATAAACTGGTTTCCAGTGGCAACACGTAGGGGGTGCACCTGGGTGTATGTACACCCCCTAAGAGCACTGGTGCACCCCCTGTCAGGCTGTATTCCCCATTTAGGCAATGGGCAGGGGGGCAGGTAGGAGCACCAAAGCCCCCCCCGTGAGCGCTGGCTGGGGAGCGGGGCCACCAGCAAAAACAGCTGTGCCACTTCTGGAAGTGGCCATGGGACTTCTGGAAGTGGCATGGCTGCTTTTTGGTGAGTGACCGCCCCTTCCCCTCCAGTGGGGGGGGGGTCCCCCGTGCCAGTTTCCCATGCTGGTTGCAGTTCTTAGAAAAGACAGTCTGAATAGAACTGAAGCCTTCAAAGCAGATAACTCCAACAAGATGCCTGCACTAATCTGTACACATGCAGGCAGACACAAGGCCCAGAAATCACATGCCTAATCAAGAGATATGATAAGAGAGTGGAACTATGGGACTGTCCCTACTGCATTTGGTCCACTAAATTAAGTTAAATTAAAATTAAATGTTATGCATTTCTTAGAAACTCTGTTACAGCTCCCCAAAGGAACTGTCAGGGACCAGATTCTATATACCTATCATTCTATGGGCCTGACAGCTGGAATAATTTGTGACATTTTACAGAATTTGAAAAATTCTGAATGCTCTTTGACCAAGCAAAGCCACTCTACACCAGTGGTTCTCAACATTTTTAGATTCAAAGAGTCATTAGACCAGGAGTTGGCAGTGTTTTTGGGCAGAGTGACAAAAATACCCACAATCTCGACTTGTTAAATGTTGATGTGCCAGGGGCAGATGGTAGGGGACCTGCAAGGGACCCAATACTTGTTGTGGCAGCACAGCCCTGGGCCCTTCCCAAAGATGCACATGTCAAGCAAAATGCCTTCACATGCCACACTCCGGCATGCATGCTGGGAGTTGCTTACCCCAGCATTAGACTTAAGGTAACCCTTCATTCCCAACACCAGCTTCTGCCCCTCATGATGGGAGATGCCCCACAGGCCTGGACTGCTCTTAACAGTCTCAGAACAGGCATTGGACAGTAAGGCAAGCATGCACTCTTGGGGCATGTCCAACAACACTGGTTGCAGCTGTGGTGCTCAAGCTCAGATGACTGACCACATCATTTATGAATGCCCTTCAGCCCTCCTTCAGGTGCCCAAAGTCTTATTATACCATTTTACCTGTTGCTGGCTTTCTGGCCCTTGTGGTTCCAACATATGTATGGTGACACTCACTTCATTATCATCAAAGTAGCCCTCAGAAAATGCCAACTCCTAGTTTTCACTCATTTTTTGAGTACAGAAAAATCATAAAGTAATTCTGCTGTAAGGAGTTCTGAAGACCACAAGTCAGGGTCTTTGTGGGCGATATCTTTTATTGGGCCAAATACATGAATGAGACAAAGTTAGATAGGGCAATGCCTTGCATTTAAATGTATATCTAACTTTATCCCAACCATGCAGTTGTCCAATAAAAGATATTACCTACAAATATCCTAGCCTGTCATAATTTCTGGACCATCATGGCTACAATATCACTTGAACACTACCACAAATTGTCAGGATGATTTTTTACACTATGGATTCCTTTTTTAATTCTCTGAGGTTTTTCTTGTGACTAACATGTACATGTTTGCAATATTAGCATGATTATGTATGCACAGTACCCTTGCAAAGAACTCACGGCACCCTGTTTAAAAATCACTGCTCTAGGACTTCATAGCTGCTAGTGCTGGGGAGACATCCCAACCAAGCAACTTCACCTGTCCCAGTCCTTAGTAAGAAAGACTTGAAATAAATTCTGGGCCAGGGTGTAGCTAAGTACTGGAACTGAGAGCAGGGTGCCTATTTCTCCTGTGTGCTCAGAGACCCCTTGCTGGAGAAGATTATTGATCTAAATGCAAAAAGGAAAAGACATGGACCAAGGGGAAGCAGCAGACTCAGAAAAAGTGTTGTGGGACCAGAGAAAACTGATTGATTGGATAAGAAGACCGGGACTCAGCAAGGAGGAGAGCTGGAAGTGGTGAGGATTGAACATTGATAAATTAAACAGAGACTGGGTAAGGAAGGACAATGAGACTGTCACAGAGAGTCAAAAGTTTTGGAGGAACAGACAGAAGAGTCTGTGTTTGCTGGAGTATACTTCTTTCAAAAGCTTTGAACTGAAGCCAAGAATCTTCAGTGTCACCATATGCCTGCTATTACCATAATGTCTGTGAAACCCAGTGACAAATTTAATGTTTCCCTTTCCTCTGCTGCTGGTCCTGGAAGAGACTGAGGGTCAGATTCTATCTCACCTACTGGGAGTCCAGGCAGGCTTTGGAAGACTCAGCACTGATTTGGAGAGATTCAGTGATTCAGCCATGAACTATAATGAGGATTCACTGAAATACCTATAACTTTGTCATTTTATGGCCGATTTGAATGAAAATAACAGGCATGGTAGCCCCTTATCAGGCCATGAAGCCTGACAGGTTTCAAGGAGATAGGTTTAGTGGTTTCTGGGAAACTGCACCTCAAGCTTCTGAAATCAAAACTCATGATGTGTTACTTTGTGTGTGTGTGTTAAGACACAATGGGATGAAACCAGCAGGGATGGTAGCCTGTATCAGGGGGCCTTTCCAGTGCCGGCTAAATCTCTGCCTGTCCACCTGTTTTGGGCTGGCTGCCCACCCCTCTTTTTCCTGACACACCTTGATTCAGATGTTTCCCAAGAAGGAGGCTGCCCATTTAGGCCCCTGATGTCTAGGGGTGACATGCATCCATTCTTCAGTTCCATACGTCCCCTAACATTGTGGGTCATGCCTCGCAGATGGCATCCCAGGCAGCTAAGCTCACCTGGAGCCTCACAACTCCACTGTGACCAGAGAGCCTCAGGCCTCTCAAAGATTTTGTAGGGGGGCCTGTAGGGGGGCTGTTAGGAAAGCTAAGGTGGACATAGAGCTAGGACTAGCATCCAAGATAGATAATAAGTCCTTTTTCAAATACATAGGGAGGATGAAGAAGGCACCAGGAAATGTGAGGCCCCTGCAAGATGCACTGGACAATCCGGTGCTGGCACCAGAGGAGAAGGCAGACATCTTTAACAAATTCTTCACCTCCGTTTTCTTGTGCAGGGACTGGGACTCCCCCACCATGTTTCAAGACAGACTTGAGGGGAATTCCTCAAGACCTAAGGTTGAGGAGGACTGGGTTACAGTGCTTCTGGAGGGGCTGGACATGTTCAAGTCAGCAGGTCCAGATGCTCTCCACCCCGGGGTGTTGAGGGAGCTAGCAGGGATTATTGCTGGGCCCTTGACACGACTTTATGAGCACTCGTGGTGCTCGGGCCAGATGCCAGATGATTGGAAGATAGCCAATGTGGTCCCCATCTTTAAGAAAGGGAGGAGGGAGGACCTGGGCAAGTATAGACCCGTCAGTCTTACCTCAATCCTGGGGAAACTCTTTCAGAAGATCATCAAGGAGCACATCTGTGATGGGCCGGCACCGGGGATGATGCTCAAGGGCAACCAGCACGGTTTCATTATGGGCAGGGTCATGTCAGGCCAACCTGATTGCCTTTAACAATCAGGTCACAAAAGCATTGGATGCAGGTTTCGCCGTGGATGTAGTCTTTCTGGACTTCAGCAAGGCCTTTGACACTATTGACCACCCCATTCTCATTAAAAAACTAGGCAACTGTGGCATCGATGCCTACATGGTCAGATGGATTGCAAATTGACTGAAGGGTCATACTCAGAGGGTGGTAGATGGCTCATATTCGATCTGGGGGAAGTAGGCAGTTCCCACAGTTCCCCAGGGCTCAGTCCTTGGGCCCACACTGTTCAATTTCTTTATCAGCGATCTTGATGATGGGTGAAAAGCAACCTGTTCAAATTTGCTGATCATACCAAAATTTGGGGTGAGGTGGGCATGCTAGCTGACAAGGAAAGACTGCAGAAAGACCTGGATAGGTTGCAAGGGTGGGCTAACAAAAACAGGATGTGTTTCAATAGGAAAAGTGCAGGGAGCTACACTTGGGCAATAGTAACCAACAACACACTTATAAGATGGGAAACTTCCTTCTTAAGAGCACGGAGGCTCTTAAAAAGAAGAGAAAGGAGAAAGGGATCTTGGAGTCATCACTGACTTCAAAATGAACGTGGGCTGACAATGCGAGGTCATGGTCAGCAGGGCTGTATCCCCAGGTGCATCTCAAGTAGGGCCAAGGAGGTGATCCTCCCCCTCTATATGACACTGGTCAGGCTGCAGCTGGAGTACTGTGTCCAGTTCTGGGCACCCCACTTCAAAAAGGATGTGGACAACATTGAGAGGGTCCAGAGGAGGGCCACCTGCATGATCCGGGGACAGCAGGGCAGACCCAACAATGAGAGTCTACAGGACCTGAACCTGTTCAGCCTTTACAAGAACAAGAGAAGGCTGAGGGGGGACCTTGTGATCGTCTATAAACTCACTGGGGGGACCAGAAGGGTTTGGGAGAGACCTTGTTTCCCCTAGTGCCCCCTGGGATAACAAGGAATAACGGCCACAAGTTTTTGGAGAGTAGATTTAGATTAGACATCCGTAGGAACTACTTCACAGTTAGGGCAGCAAAGATCTGGTACCAGCTTCCAAGGGAAGTCATGCTGGCTCCTACCCTGGGGGTCTTTAAGAAGTGGCACTGTGCCTACCTGGCTGGGGTCACTTGAGCTCAGTTTTCCTCCTGCCAAGGCAGGGGGTTGGACTTGAATATCTACAAGGTCCCTTCCGACACTACTTCTATGATTCTATGATCTTATAGGTCTGGGCTTTCCCTTGCCAGGACTGTGTGCACATGTGATGGCTGGAGGTTATAAGGCATCTCCTACCCACCTTTCACCAAGGAGGTTTGCAGTCCTGGCATTTCTTGGGGGCTACCATGACATTGGCAGTCCCACCAGGCTGCCTGACTCTGGCAGGGTGCAGTTTTAAGTCATGCCTAGGACCTGGGGTCTCCTCTTTCCCCATCCCATACCTTCAAATTCATCCTGGCATGTGAGCTCAGCAGAGATGTTCTTCCCCTGCTGGCTGGTGATAAACTAAATTGCTGCCTCCAGCTCTGAGAACAGGGCATTAAATGGTTAAAAAAAGAAAAGAAAATAGTGTGGATGGAGTGAGGGGAGTGGAACACACTCCATCTGCAAGTGGAGTTTGGGGAACCCTCCCAGCAGTGGGAGGTTCACCTTCAGGAACACCAGCTGTTCCATCAAGCCAGGCTCCAAGGAGGCGTGGTAGGGTGTCACAACATCCCCAGCAATGCTGAGCACTCTCTCACTTATAACACTGGTCAGTGGACAGGACAGGTAATCTTGGGCAACCATGGCCAGATCCTGCAACATCTGGCTATGGCTTGCCCAATAGGTCAAGGGGTCACAGTCCAGTGGCTCCACATCCTTGGCAAGATAGGTAGCCACCAAAGCCTTGGTGCTACCTGCCTGAGGTTGGGGTCTGGTGCCTCTGGACCCCAACATTGAAGCCATGCCCTTGGCCCACATTGGCAGTGGCTGGCAGAAAGGAGACTGGCTGGTGCTGGTGCTGGGAGTTCTGGCATGGGGAAAATGGATCCTCCTCTTCCATATCTCTTCACCTCTGCCCTTCTCCCTCCCTGACTCTGTTCACTCAGATCAGGGTGCTTGTGCTGCGCATGCTCCCCTTCACCCTCAAGTCACACATGCCTGCCAATAAATGGACTGTACTGAATTGCAATGGATTTTTAATCTCTTCCTTCAGTTGCTTCACCAATGCCTGCACCTTTGGTGAAAGCGGCTTGCCCCAGTCAGGTACATTGATCCCCTGGAACTTCTTCATTTGGTTCTCAAGCTCCTTGACTGTGGGGATCACCTGGCTAAGCAGGGCATCACCAGTGCTCAGGGTCTTGGTGGCCTCAAGAAATGGCTTGAGGGCCACCAAAATCTAATAGAAGATATCCCACTCCATTTTGTTAGGGGGCCTACTGATCCCAATCATGGAAGGTTTTCTGTTGTTCCACCAGACCATCCAGAATCAGGTATGTGGAATTACATGGAGTCTCCACATCCTTCATGATTCTGTGCTGTGGGATTCTCAGCTCCACCTATTGTCCTGCAGCATCTTACCCTCCTTGATGCTGCAGTAGAAGTAGTCTGCCACCTTCATGCATTTTCAAAACAGTTGGGTGCTAGTGATAGCACGATCACAAGCAGCCCTGTCCCTCTCCAAGATGTCCCTGGCTATGAAGTGAAACTTGTGTGCCACACAGTGGGTGCCAACGAAGTTGGAATCACACACTGCCTTGACTATATTGGCCCTACTGACAGTGACCATGAACCCATGGGTGAGCTCGCCCCACCCAATAAGCCAACCCTGCACCATGCAGTTAATTTCCATCATAATCTGTCTTGCATGTGGGACTCATCTATCTCCTCTGTTTGAAGGAGAGTCCACCGATGCTCTGACTGATTGCACCAGTGCCCTGTGAGGGAGAGGTAGGCATGATTACCACCATGGATGCTCCAGATGTCCAAGGTGAAGTGCAGAGCTACCTTCAGACCGGCCTTGTGCAGCTTCTCCCTCAAGTATTCCCTGCATGTCCCATACAGGGAGGGCACCACTGTCCTGCTAAAGGGGGTGTGTGTGAGCACTTGGTAGTATGAGGCCACAATTGTCATGAGTCATCTGAACCCTAACTGCTCAACTAAGAAAAACGGTTGGCCATCCAGAGCAAGTATCTCCCCAATGCACTGGGTGACCCCGCTCAGCCTTCTAACTCAGCCCGTTCTTCTGCAGTTTTCCCCCACCACTCCAGGGTGGCCTGCCTCTGCTTTGTGGGGATGGGGGCTTTGGAGGAAGAGGGAAACTTCCCTTTGGGCATGCTCCTACTGGTGCCATGTTGAGGAGGAGCAAGGACAAGAGGGTGCTGCCTCATGAGATGCAGGAACCCAGCCAAGTACCTATCTAATCTACTCTTAAAGATGCCCAAGGTAGGAGCAAGAACAACTTCCCTAGGAAGCTGGTTCCACAGCCTAGCCACCCTAAC
>JAGPOW010003287.1:92166-104030 GCA_030014935.1 Caiman crocodilus
GTGCCTCCTCAACTAGCCTCCTGAGCTCTCTGAAATTGGCCCTTTTGAAGTCTGGGACCCTAGTCCTAGTGTGGGCCCTATCTACACTGCGCCGGACAGGAAATTCTATCAGGCGATGATTGCTATCTCCCAGGGAGTCCCGTACCTGGAGCCCTCCAACCAGATTGTCCCCCAAGGCTAGGACCAGATCCAGCAGCTCATCCCCCGTAGTGGGGCCATGCACCTTCTGGACCAAGTGGAGGTCCTGCAGCTCCGCCAGGAACCTCTGGGACCTCTCGGACGTGGTGCACAGTACGCTACTCCCCCACTTATGGGTTGGGGATGGGGATCCTGACTTATCCCCTACCTCAGCAGGCAGAGGCACAACAACATGGAAAGCTGAGCCACCTGTCCCCACAACCTCCTCTGAGGTGCCTTCTGGAGAAGGAGGTCTGGGTCTAGCAGAACTTTAAGAGGTGTGGAGCACAAGCTCAGATTCCTCCTCATTACCCAGATTTTCTTTTGCTAGGACACACAGGTCCCCTGCATCCAGATCCAGCTGCATCTCTGGCACTGGGAGGCTCAGTCTGGGAGATGAAATTGAGGTGGAGGAGACTGTCATGCTGATGCTGGTGGCTATTTCTGGTGTTAGGGGAGGTAGTGTAGGTGCAGGGACAGGTAGTACTCCCACTTCCTTGCTCCCACTGGCAGCAGAAGGCTCATCGTTGCCAGGAAAGAGGATGCATCTATGCTTGGGCAGGGGGAACTTGCAGCTTTCCCTCTAGCCCCTCTCCCTCCTCTGACAGAAGACCTGGCACCTGCCTTTCCAGTATGCTTCATAATTTTTGCTGTGCTGGAAAATGTGTCTGTGTGTGTGTGCAACTGTTCTCTCTGTTTACTATATGTAACTAATATCTGTTCTTCTCTCTGTTTACTATATGTGTGTGAGTATGTGTAATGTATGTGCACAGTAATAAATCCTACTGCCAGGGAAAACACAGCTTTATTTTTAAAAAGTGTGGAAGGAAAAGTAACAAGAGCAAATAAGAGGTTTTGGGGGGAAGAATAAGTTGAAAGAACTGGAATGGATATGGATAAGTAGAGGGATTCCAAGCAAGGGTAATTAGTAAGCTGTATCCAATCTTTTCCAAGAAGAGAGACTAGCAGGAGTTTGACTAGGAAGCCAAGCCAGTACAGTAGTACATTTCAGACACTGTTGCTCAGGCAGAAACAACTCACAAAAGGAACAGAAAAGCTACAGAGAGAGGCTTATATGCTCTTTCTACAGCCCTCCCCCAATGCACTATGGTTGGAAGAGGACACAGGGAAAGATCACTGTCGCTGGCCAGGTACAGATGTCAGTCTTTCCCCACCCCTGCTCCTCCTTCCTCTTCTCAGTTTCTGTTCCCCAGCAAGATTGCCTTATGAATCACTGACTATCTAAATCTTTTTCCGAATCAATTTGGAGGCTCCAAATCGATTCAGAAGGGGTTTTTTTTGTCTCCTGAGTTGATTCAGATTCAGTGATTTGGCCTCCAAATTCGGCTGAATCTTCTCTGAATAGAATCAGCGACTGAAGCTTCGCACACCCCTAGTAAGCAATAAATAAATTCTAAATAAAACCACACTAAACAGTAAAGACACAACATAAAATCCAATGGCTGCTCATTAAGGGAGTGCTGTCTACCTTGTACACTGAGTTGGGGAGGTTTGGGATCCTGTGGAAGAACTGTGTTTCATCGCATAATTAAGGAATGCATCATAATAATACACATGCACAAGGGAGCTTTTCTAAAGTTGCAGAGGCAATTTTAAGTTTAGCATTTCCTCACTTTGGAATACTTGACTTTTCAACCTTATTATTTTCTAGTAAGGCCTTTTGTGTATAATGATTTCCTGAAGCTACAACAAGCATGCAAACTCACCAATATATGGTACCACTGGGTTTGAGACTCTAATACTATCTTCATGAACATTTCAGTCTGAGAGGACTACTTGGAATTATTCAATAATAGTTGTTGAATATGTTATATCAATTTAAGAGCCATAAAACTTTATCTACATGTAATATCCCATCATCCGTCTCAGCGTGAGATATGTAGGTGTATTTCAGTGTCTAGAACAGTAGGACGGTAGGCTATAAGAGGGAAGCTGAGAATATGAAGGGCCTGAATGGATTCCATCTAACAGAATGGCTTGCTACATTGAACTAGGAATCAGTCTTTGTTGTATGTTGCCTACTATAATGACATTTGATCAAGACCCTGAACTCAGCCACTCCTAATCAAACAATTAAGGCAATCAATTACATGACACCGCAGGAATCAAGGTCTACTCCACTGCAGCCTTTAAAAGCAAGTTCCAGACAGCAGTAGGGCAAAAACTCTGGGGCTTACTCATGACCTCTGCAGTTCTTTGAATTCTGTTTACCTTAAACTTTGGCTTAGACCCCCCTGACTTACTGGGACTTCTGGCTTGCCTTGACTTCAACTTAGGTTCCAGGCTTACCTGAATCTGCAGTCTTGACACCTGGCTTATCATGACCCTGGCTTGGATTTCTGGTTCCCCATGAATCCAGTCCCTGGATTTTTCACATTTACCAGGTAACTTTCCCAACTGCCCAGGCCCTGGTCCCTAACACCTTCCTGTTAATATATTATGCTGCCCATTTATCTGCTAAAACAAACAATTGACTTGATATTCAAGATTTAATTTCTTAGGAAAAGTATGTTACCAATATTAGTAATTCACATTTAATAGGTGGATTAGAATAGTTCTTACTCCAAAATTGAATTTTGTAGCAATTTTTTGTAATTAATTTGGTGGGAAGTGTGATGGAGTAGCTTTAGTGCTCTGTCACTTTAAGGGCTAGACCAGGAAGAAGGCTGGTGCCTGATGAGGGAAGCCATTTATTGCTGAGCTCACTGTGGTGGGGGGAGCATTTTAATATCAGCCAGCAGGGAAGAAATCTCTCCCTGTTGAGTTCTGGCTCCAGGAACATCACGGGGGGTAAGGGTGAGGCTATGGGGAAAGAAGGGTCTCAGTGGTCCTGGTTATGACCTGAAACTGCACCCTGCCATGGAAGGGTGGCCTAGTGAAGCTCCTAGTGGAATAGGAGTCCCCAGGAAATGATGAAGCTGAAATTGGTTCCTTATTCCAGGTTCCCTATTCCTTATTCCCAGTTCCTTCTTCCTTATTCTCGGTTCCCGGTTTCTTTTTCAAAGCTAATCTAGACCCAATAAAAACCTGTTATTAATGAATTCCACATCCTAAAGAAAGAGAATTTCATTAGCTTTGCATATGTACTAATTCATATGTAAAATAATATTCCACATCAAGTACAGAGCCCTAAATGAAGGTCAGATTAGGATGGGATTATGGGGAAAATACTTCTTGGACCACCCCAAATTTCATGGTGATGTCACTGGGGAACTGTCCCAAAGAACCCTGACCCCAGTCCCACCTGACCCAAAGCATGGTTTGGCTGTGACAGCATGTCAACTAACAGCCCCCATGCTCACTAGGCCTGTGCGAGTTGGCAGCGATCCGATCCAGCTCTGGATCCAGCCGCTTCGGATGGTTGCGATCCGATCCAGAGCTCTGGACTGAGTTTCTGCCTTAATCTGGTTGAAGCAGCTCTGAAGCTTTGGAGCCACCTCAGAAATCCAGCCAAAGGGTATAATGAGAAAACAATGAAATAGCTATAACTTTGTTGGTTTTTGTCTGATTTGTATGAAATTTGCAGGAATGGTAGCCTCTGCTGAGAGCATGAAACTTACCAAGTTTCAGGAAGATTGGCATAGGGGCTTGGGGGGAACTCCCCTTGAGATGTGGACAAGCAAAACTCATGCCATGGGTGACACTGCATGTGTTAAGGTTCAGCGGGGTGACAGCTGCAGGGATGGTGGCCCTGCACCTGCCAGCTGTGGAGGAGATTGGTGCAGGGGGGTTCTGGGACCCTGCACCTCTAGCTGTTGACAGACAAAAATCTTGCCAAGACTGTGTCTGTCTTGGGGCAGTTGATTGTCTGTATTGATTCTTTCCTCTCCTTAGCCTGGCTTTGTGGGTGCTGATTGGTGCTCATTAAGTCGTGATGTAGTAGCTAGGTCCTGTGTATTGAGCTGGTCCCTCAGTGCCTGGTCCCTGAGTGAATCGTGATTGATTGATTGGTAACTGGTAACACAGTAGTTTAGCAGCCAGGCCTGCAATAGTGTCCCCCTCCGGGCCTCAAGACAGACATAGTCAGTCACACAGCACCCATGGCACCAGTTTTGCTTGTCTGCATCTTGAAGGGCAGTTGCCCCCAAACACCGTGCACTAATCTTCTTGACATTTGGCAGGCTTTGTGGCCTCAGTAAGAGCTACCACCCCTGCAGTTTTTATCCTGCTATGTGGTAACACCTAGACGTGACATGTTTTGCTTTCAAGAATTTGGGGGGCTGTTCCCCACCCAAACCCTGCACCAATTTTCTTGAAACTTGGCAGGATTCATTCTCTCTGCAGAGTCCACCACCTCTGAAACTTTCATCCAAATCAGACAAAAACAACAAAGTTGTCCGGATCGCTGAGGTGTTTCCAAAGCTCTTTGGGAGCTCTGAACTGCTTTGGGAAGCCTAACGAGGCCAGTGCTTTGATCCAGATGTGCTACTTCAGACCAAAAAGTATCTGAAGCTTCTCTGGATCCAAAGCTCTGTCTGAAGCCTCACACAGCCCTAATGTCCACTATACTAAATATAATGGTTTAAATAAGGAACTGGCTTTCAGGCTGGGATAATGGTTAGAAATTCTGCTTGGGCCACCCATCAGAATACCTCTGTGCCACTGGGAGACTGTCCTGGACATCTCTGACCAGACACTCACCTGGTCCAAAGTGCAGTTTGGTCTTGCCAAGCTGCCAACAGACAACACCCCAGCCATTCTGCTAAGTATATGGACCCAAATAAGGAACTGGATTTGGGCTGGGATTATACCCAGAAATCCTCCTTGGGCCACCCCAGACTACACTTCTGAAGCGGGGGGAGGACACTCCTGGACATCGTGATGAGAGACTTGCCTGGCCCAAAGTGCAGTTTGCCCATGCCACAATGCAAAATGACAACACCCCAGCCACTGTGCTAAATTAATGGACTCAAATAAGGAACTGGATTATGGGATGGGATTATAACCAAAAATCATCCTTGGACCACCCTAGACCATGTCTCTGTGCCACCAGAGGACTCTCCTGGACATCTGTGACCAGCCCAAAACACAGTTTGGCCATGCCCCGTGCCAAAAGACAGCACCCCGCCCACTGTGCTAGGTTAATGAACCTGAATAAGGAACTGAATTTGGGGCAGGGATTTTTCCCAGAAATTCTTCTTGGTCCACCCCAGACCACATCTCTGTGGCACCAGGGGACACTCCTGGACATCTCTGACCAGAGACTTGCCCAGCCCAAAACACATTTTAATCGCTTCAGGTCGCCACCCTCCAGGCATTGTGTTAAATTAATGGACCTGAATAAGGAATTGGATTTTGGGCAGGGATTATACCCAGAAATCCTTCTTAGGCCACACCAGACCGTATCTCTGTGCCACCAAGGGACACTCCAGGATATCTCTGACCAGAGACTTGCCCAGTCCAAAATGCAGTTTAGCCACAGAAGGTTGCCAACTGAGACCTCCCCCCTGCCAACATTGTGCTAAATATCTGGACCCAAATAAGGAACTGGATTGTGGGCTGGTATTATACCCAGAAATTCTTCTTGGGCCACCACAGGAAGCATCTCTGTGGCACAGGGGGACTATCCTGGACATCTCTGTCCAGAATCTTGCCCAGCCCAAAGCACAACTTAGTGGTGCCAGGCTACCAAGTGACAGCCCCCCCATCCCCACTGTACAAAATGCATTGGCTTGAATAAGGAATTGATTTTGGGGCTAGGATTATACATAGAAATCCTTTTTGGGCCACTTCTTGACTTACCTCTGTGCTACCAGGGAACTCTTCTGGACATCTCTGACATCTTGCCTGACCTAAAAAGGCAGTTTGGCTGTGCCCAGCTGCTACTTAACAGCCCCCCAGCCACTGTTCTATGTGGCACTGTTTGTGCCTGCCACTTTAAGGGCTTGAAGCTGGCAGCTGCCAGGTGCCTGATGAGGGCAGCCATTTTGAATCTGGGGCTTCCCATATAAACAGGGCAGTTCTACTGCTGGAGGCCAGGCAACAATATTACCTGGTTGGAGGCCTACTGGTATCATCTGGAGGTAAGGGAGGAGTTGTAGGGGATAGATAGGAAGCTCCTGGTCCTGGGCATGACCTAAAACTGCACCCTGCCAAGAGTGGGTGACCTGGTGGGACTCTCAGTGGTGTGGGAGCCCCCAGGAAATGCCAGACAAGTTACCACCCCTGTGAAAGGCACCCTGACCCACCTTAACCCGTAGCCTTCACAGTCTGCTGGGCTACCCCTTGTTGGAGGGTTGGGAAGGTGAACCCCATGGAGAAAGAGTCAGGCCATAGACTCAGGCCTGTCTGAACTTCCCCTGACTGGTCCATGCTGGGGCCAGGACCAGAAGGGTTAAAGGGCTGGGCGCCCACCATGAGGAATACCCAAAAGCTATGGGTCTGGTATTCTAACTGGTCTGGAGGTGGGCCAGGGCTAGGGAGCTGAAGGTCCTGGGGGGACCACACCCAAAGGCGATGCAGTTCAGGGAACTATGCTATCTGGTATGAAGGTGGAATACATCGCCTGAGGAGAGGAGTCCAGACAGGGTTCAATTAGAAGGATTCTGGGGCCCACTGTGGGGTCCAGTGATTATAATAACATCTGGATGCCATCTGTGAGGCTTGCGCTGTGGTGTAGGGGAGGAATGGAGCCGTAGATGGCACCTCCTGGCATCGGGGCAGGAAATGGGCAGCCTCCTGCTTAATTAACATCTATTAATTAATTATCAACAAGGTGTGGTGAGTGAGAAGGTGGGCAGTTAGCCCAGAAACAGGTTGGCGAGCCACAGTTAAATCAGCCCCAGAGAAGGCCCCCTGTTTCAGGCTTGAATAAGAAACTGTTTTTAGGCTAGGATTAGAGATGGAGATTCTTGTTGGGGCACCCCACTCTGACTCTGTGGCACTGGGCAATTCTCCCAGGCATCCCTGACCAGAGTATTGTCCGGCCCAAATAGCAGTTTGGCTCTGCCATGCTGTCAACTCAGAGCATGCCCTCCCTCCCCCCTGCCCCAGCCATAATCCAGTTCCTTATTTGATTCCATATACTCAGCGCAACAGCTGGGGTGCTGTCAGTTGGCAGCCTGACATGGCCAAACCATGTTTTAGGCTGGGCAGGCTTCTGGTCAGAGATGTCCAGAAGCATGCACCCATGGCACAGAGACATGTTCTGGGATGGCCCAAGAAGAGTGGCCTGGGAATATACCCAGAAAAAATTCAGTTCCTTATTCAGTTCCATATACTTAGCACAGAGGCTGGGGTAGTGTCTCTTGGCTGCCTGGCATGGCTAAACTGCGCTTTAGGCTAGGCAAGTCTTTATTCAGCGATGTCCAGAGGCATCCTCCCGTGGCAGAGGTGTGGCTTGGTGGCCCAAGAAATATTTCTGTGTATAATACCAGCCCAAATTCCAGTTCCTTATTCAGTTCCATATACTTAGCACAGTGTCGAGGGGTGGTGTCAGTTGGCAGTCTGGCAAGGCCAAACTGCGTTTTGGACCAGGCAAATCTCTGTTCATAGATGTCTACAAGAGTCCCCCAGTGCCACAGAGGTGTTGTTTGGGGTGGCCTAAGAAGTATTTCTGGGTATAATCCCAGCCTACAATCCAGTTCCTTATTTGGTTCCATAGATTTAGCACAGTGGTTTAGGTGCTGTCTGTTGGCAATCTAGCATGGCCAAGTCATGTGTTGGGCTGGGCAAATATCTAGTCATAGATGTACAGAAAAGTCCTACAGTGCCACATAGTGTGGTCTGGGGTGGCCTAGGAAGGATTTTTGGGTATAATCCTTGCCCAAAATCCAATTCCTTATTCACATCCATATACTTAGGACAGTGGCTGGGGTGCTGTGTTTTGGCAGCATTGTATACCCAAATTGCACTTTGGGCCAGGTAGGCCTCTATTAAGAGATGTCCAGAAGCATCCCCTAGTTGCACAAAGATGTGTTCTGGGGCGCCACAAGGATCTTAAGGGTATAATCCAAGCCTATAATCCAGTTCCTTATTCAGTTCCATATATTTAGCACAGTGGCTTGGGTCCTGTCTGTTGGTAGCCTGCCACAGCCAGCCTGCATTTTGTGCCAGGCAAATCTCTAGTCAGAGATGTTCAGAAGTGTCCCCTGCTGGCACAGAGGTATTCTGATGATTAGTAATTCTTCTTGGCCATCCATAACCACTGCCTGAAAACCAGTTCCTTATTCAAGCTGTTATACTTATTGTAGTGGGTATGGCGGCTGTTAGTTGGCAGCACGGCACAGCCAAACTGTGCTTTGGGCCAGGTGAGACTGTGGTCAGGATTCCTTGGGACAGGTTCCCCAGTGGCATCACCACAAAATCTGGAGTGGTCCAAGAAGTATTTTGCCCCATAATCCCATCTTAATCTGACCTTCATTTAGGGCTCTGTACTTGATGTGGGATATTATTTTACATATTAATTAGTATATATGCATAGCTAATGAAATTCTCTTTTTTTATGATGTGGAATTCATTAATAACAAGTTTTTATTGTGTCTAGATTAGCTTTGAACCAGGAATAGGAAACTGGGAATAAGGAACCAACTTCAGCCTCATCAGGAAATGCCAGGCCAGTTACCTCCCTAGTGAAAGGCAAGTAGGGGGTCCTTGAAAACCCCATCCCCCACATCTCTGGTGGGTGCCATCTACAGAGGGGAAGCCCAGACTCACAGGAGTCCTAAGGCAGGGCCCAGGCTGGGGGAGGGACTTGGATCAAGCACCCAGGCTACTTAAGAGCCCTGAGGGTGCAATGGGTAGCTGACCTACAACAATCCTTGCTTTTTGCATATTTCCTGGACCATCGCAGCTAACATATCACTCCAACATTTGTCATTTAATTGAGTAGTAATTTAGTTACTACATAAAAATAATAGCAGTAGTTACTTAGTACTATTCATCATCAGGGCTTACTGCAGCAAAGAAGAACTGAAAATCAGATGACCATACTAAATTTAAGCAGATCCATTCAGTATAACAAAAAGGCAAGCCAGAGTGTGAGACTGGGTTGAGCAAGACAGGAGAAAAGAGGAAGCCAATTTGAATCACTGGCTCAGGAAAGATTGTTGTAGCCTTGATAATGGATGACATTGTTTCATGAAACCTTTAGGGTCTATACAATCAGAAGTATACTGTTTCTGGGCAGGGCAGAGAGAAGCAGGGGCAGGTTGCAAGCTATTGCTTATCCAGACACTTTGGGCACTATTTGACAGGACAGGTATTTACATTTTTTGAAGCGTGTTTTAATTTTCTGTCTTTGAGTTTGTCAGTGAAGCATTAAGATGTCACAACAGAAAGAGAAGCCAAATAAACATGTCACTGAAATGAGTAAGAGCAGATCTAGGATTATGATCAAATAGATTGGCCAGAGATCAGGGCTAGTACTCGAGGTGGGGAATTCCCTGTTTCACTTCTTCCCCCTGTTAATCTTAAATCAACAATCTTAAGTCACTTCTCTGCACCAATGCCCCATTCCTCCTTCCAGTTGCTCATTCAACTTAAGTTTCCTAGACTTTGAAATATCCATTAGCATGCTTTTTTAGAAACTAGTGAGCAATGAGTTGTAATCTAACCCACCATAAGAAACTATACCAATAACCCACTGTCCAGTAGAAGACTTTCACCCCCAAACCCCAACCCTATGTGGGGTAGAGGCTTGTCTCTATCATTCTGGAGGTTTTTTTTCTTTCTTACTTTGTCTTCTGCACCACAACAGTTTTAGCATCTCGGCTAGCAGGCCAGTGTCCACAGTGATGTCTTGCTGGACTCTCCCACACATCCACGATCTCATCTACCATGACTTGTTGTTATGGGAGAAAATAGAAGGCCGGGGCATGTGGGTTTTGATGCTTATACTCTTGAAATCTGTCTTAGTGTAGTGAGGGCTCCACCCATCCTTACACCCTCGCCCATTCCACCAAGTGTTAATTCAGTAGTCTTGACAATCTGCCTCCAAGCAGTACAAATTTCCTGTGGGTCTCTAGGTCTGGCCAAGTAATAGCCCCGATGGGCCTGGTTGTACTTCACCCATCTTGGAGCCTTGCTCAGACCTGCCATTATTAATCCTATCCAGTTCTTATACTGGTCTATTGTCCCGAAAGTTGCAAATGCACTATCTATCTGGGATGACTTCCCTCTCACTCTAATGAAAAGGAGAACAAAAACAAACTGGCACTTCTCTTGCCCTTGTATTCCCAACTTTATGGTACATTTTTTCTTCAGCCCTGCTATTAGGGCCTCTATGGTACCTTCTAACTGCCCTGGAACAGTTTCAGTTTCTCTCTGGGCATTTCCTTCAGGGTTCTCTCCCCTAGCAGCTCCCTCCACAGAGCTTCTTCTCTTAAATTCAATCTTGGTTGCTTTCTCAGTGCCTTCACCTATCCCTGACATCTCGCTGCATGAGTCAGCCACTTCCAGTTTTTGGCATGCTTAATTTGGTTATTTATTAGGCCTTGATTTTGGTTATTTACTAGGCCTCCTTATTTGGTCTGTTCACCAAAACCAGAAACCCCTAGGGCCCTACAGTTGGGCACTGTGACCTAATGCCACCTTATCTCATATTATGGAACAATGTGATATATGTCTTCAATTTCCCTGCTTGAGTGTCTGCTGGCTTCAGACACAATGGGCCTTGAAAGAAACTTTGTCACAAACAGGCTTCTAAAAACCAATTAGCCCTTGCCATTGCCCTGGACCATTATTCTAATGCAATATCTACTTTACCTACAAGTCAATTCCTAAAAGCAAACTTCTAAATATTATATTCTAGCCATCAGCAGGTGCTACATTCAATACATGTGAGTATTGAATGATAAATCATAATGGACTAAATGTTAACTCAATTTATCCCTGGATAAAAATGGTAGATCTGTCAAAAAATTTACTTGTTGAAATAGCAACTTAACTTATGGGTGGAGCAACAGAGCTCATGTTCTGCCTGCCTACTAGAAGCCCAACAGGAAGACAAAAGCAGCTCCATAATCAAGGCTTGATACGCTAAATGCTGGCTGTCAGGACCTGGTCCCAAATCTCCAATGCAGGGGCTCAGGAACCAAGTGCCAGCTCAGCCCTCCACCTATCCACAGTTCATAGAGGAAGGTAGAGTGGCAATCAAAAGGGTTCTACCAGGAAAGGGCCTCCCATTCCTGGTACCTGGTTCAGACATTTCTTCAGAAACGCTTGAAGATAAAAGTGGAGTTCCTCAATAGTTTAGTAGCTCTGCCCACAAGTTTTGATTGGGTAATTAACTTTAGATTCCATAAGCCCTACACTGCTTTTTGGGAGACATACTTGGAACGTGGAGAGCATCTTGACCTTTGCCCTAGGTTCCATTTTTGGAGTGGCTACAGACTCCTGAGATGTGGTAGTGATAGTAAAAATGATCTCATTATGGAAGTATCCATAAGAACATGAAAAGTGGGTTACAGTAAAGAAGGTGTGAGATGTAGCCTATGTTTGGACTGGGACTTAACATACCTACATGTTATTATGGATGGACCTCATGGGCTATGAGGATGTGAGAGACCTCTCCACTGGAATGTTCTTAGTGTCCCATAAGGCAATGGTTTGTTTTGGTTTTTTACTAGGGACAGCCCAGATTTTGTCATAAGGATGGGAAGCATGGGTATCTCACCACAGTTTGCAAGTAGACTTTGTGTTCCCTGCGTAGAGAGAGAGAGAGAGAG
>JAGPOW010003287.1:108026-124215 GCA_030014935.1 Caiman crocodilus
AGGACCAATGGTCACAAGTTACTGGAGATCAGGTTTAGGTTGGACATTAGGAGGCACTACTTCACAGTTAGGGTGGCTAGGATGTGGAACCAGCTTCCTCAGGAAGTTGTTCTTGCTCCTACCTTGGGCATCTTTAAGAGTAGATTAAACAGGTACTTGACTGGGGTCCTGTGACCCTGGCACTCGTTCCTGTCATTGGTGGGGTTCAGACTAGATGGCCTGCTTTAGGCCCCTTCTGACCCTAGATACTATGATACTATGAAGGTCTGACAGAGCTATCCCCAAGCTTGTCCCTACCTCTGGTAGGTGGGATATCCCGGTCCCTGTTCAAGAAAACAGAGGCAAAGAAACCATTAAAAATATCAGCTTTCTAGTCTGGTGTATTCACAGGATTACTGTTTGCATCTTGCAAGGGCCCTACATTGCCCAGTGCCCTCTTCTTGTTCCCAATGTCTTGAAAAAGGACTTTTTATTGTCCTTAATCCTGGATGCTAGCCTGAGTTCCATCTCTGCCTTGACCTTCCTAATAGCCCTCCTACACTCACAGGCTGAGGAGTATTCCTCCTTGGTAATAGCTCCTCCTTTCCACTGTTTGTATGCCCCTCCATCCCTTTTAGTCCTCAAGCATTGCTGAATGCCCTTGCTGAGCCGAGGCGATTTCTGAGCACTCTTGCCCCCACCTTGCTTTTCTCAGGGACTGTCCTCCTTTGGGCCTGGAGGATCGCCTCCTTAAGGTATGACCATCCCTCATGGACTCCCATCTCCTCTACCTTCTGGGCCCTCAGTGCCTCCCCCACTAGTCTCCTAAGCTCATTGAAGTTGGCCATTCTGAATTCAAGGGCTTTTGACTTGGTGTAAGCCCTTGAAGCCCTGCGTTGATTAGTGAATTCCAGCAGGTGATGATCACTATTCCCCAGGTGGTCAAGGACCTGCAGTCCCCTCACCAGGTCACCCCCTGTGGCCAGGACCAGGTTCAGCAAGGTGTTGCCCCTAGTGGGACTGTGCACTTCCTGGATAAGGTGAAGGTCCAGTAATACAGCCAGGAACCTATGTGAGCCAGGGGCAATAGGATGCAGGGAAAGCTCCCGTGGGCTTCTGCAACAGCAGGTCCTGCCTGGCCCCACCCCCTTAGCCAGAAGCCCCAGCAGGGGCTTCTGCTCTGTTACCATGTGGCCCCTCATGGTTGCACTGCCTGAGAAATTCAGGTAAGGGGTTGGGGGGGGGAGGACGGGGAGGACTGCGGGCAGGGATTGAGCTGGTCCTGAGTGTGTGTTGGGGGGAAACAGCCCCTCCCTCGCCCTGTGGCCAGCATTCTTTGCTGCAGCCTCTCACAGCCCAAGTAGGGCTGTCCTGAGCAGGCAGAGACAGCCCCATGTGTAACCTACCTCCACTGCCAGTCTGGGCCTTGCTCTGGCTCCGGGCTCCTCCACTGGGGCTTCCCTGCAGCAAGAGCAGCTGTGCCCCCACCCCGCCACTTGCCACACTAGGCAGTGTTTGCTGCTGCTGCTGCCCACCTGCAGCTCCCACCCTAGGTAGAACAGAAGCAGTGGTGGCAGCCACACTGCAGCCTACCTCGGCATGAGCTTTGGGAAGGCAGCAGTAGCAAATACTGCCTGGTGTGGCAAGCCGGGGTGGGGGGCAGCAGAGCTGCTCCTATCACAGCACAGCCCCAAAAGGTGAGCCCAGAGCCAGTGCAGGGCCCAGGCTGGCAATGGGGGTGGGTTACAAGCTTGTGCTGAGTGCAGGGAGAACTGGCCCCTCCCCCACCCCATGGCTGGTGCCCCACACTGCAGCCATTCACAGCCTGATTAGGGCTGCCTGTGCCTACTCAAGACACACACCCCCCGCGCAGGCTGCAAGTGGCTGCAGCAGGGTGCGCCAGCCATAGGGCAGGGGAGGGGTCACTTTTTCCCCCATGCTCAGCACCAGCTAATTCCCTGTTGGCAAGTGTGAGGTTGGGGCTGCAGGGGCACTGGGAGTGAGTGGGTGGTGGGAACCAGCAGGAGCACGGGGTCCAAACCAGTGTCCCAGGGCCAGCGCCAGTGGGACCCAGAATGGGGCAGTAGGAATACAGGGTCCTAGCCAACAGGAACTCTATGGAGCTGGGCCAGCCCCCCCCTCTCTGCTGGTGGAGCCCAACACAGTTCCACAGACCCCTGTTGGCCTGTGTCCCACTCTGGGCTCCACTGGCACTGGCCCTGGGACATAGGTCCCAAGACATTGGGACATTGGTCCTCAGATGGTGACCAGGGAGCAGGGCAACTGTCAAGGGGTGGGGCTACGCATGTGGCCCTTGACAGCTTGCCAAAACTGGGTAACCGGCCTTCTGCCCAAAATAATTGCCCACCCCTGATTTAGTTGGTCTAGTAAAAGATACCACATCTACCCAAAGAACCCTGCCTGCCATTTAGAAATCAAGTGATTTGATTGTGTGTAGACATGTTGAACTCTCAGTTAAGATAAGGCTGAACAAATTAAATCTGTCCTATATAAGGGAACAGGAAGAATCTGGAGAGTGAAAAGCTGAAACGTGATGACAGAGGGCCAAGTGGACAGTTGTGTTGCCATGAATATTGTGCAAAATATGTAGTGTTACCAGACTTGGGACACTTCTTATTTTCTTATGCACAGTATTGGCCAATATGTTTTTTATGGGGGGAGGGGCGGTCTTTAATTTCTTTTATATTTCCTATGTTTGAATAATATATTGTGTTAAATTAGGTTTTGGGTAGGGAAATGCATTTTTTTGTTTTGTTTTTTGTTGAAGTGGGGAAAAATGTATTTTAATGTTAAATGTAATGGGTTGTTGGACTTGGTAGAGTGTTTGTGCTGAAAAAGAAAATTTTTTGTTTTTGATAATTTCATAATAAAAACATTTCCTTGCATTTTGCAACCTACTTCTAGATCTGGTCACACATTACTGACCTTGCTTGAGCTTTGACCTCAGCCTCTACCTTGTTGGATTGTTGGAATTCAGTTCTCACAAGTACCTGACCTTTCTTTGCCTAGTGTTTTAAGCCTTGATTTGGACTCTCTGGTTTTGTCCCTGCCACCCCCTTGGCCCCTTGGCTATCAGCTAGCTTTCAAACTACTTTTGTGACATAAGCACAGGATGTCAACCACAACTTGAGTAGTTGTAGATTGATCACTACATATGTGGAGCTCTACTATATTCTTGGAGATGTGCTCAGTGAAAACTTTGTATATGCATAGCACCGCTGTCCTAGTTGGGTGATGAGTCCAGTCCCTCTGAGGGGGATGAGGACCTGCTAAGGCACCAACAGTCCCTACTCAGGGGCCAGAGGAGTAGAAGCACCTGCTAGCATGCAAGGAGATGTTTGTGAGACAGGAAGTAGCCAACAGTGTCACTAGCATGCAGGAACAGGACTTGCAGCCAGCAGCCTTGGATGCCATTACCAGGCAAAAAGACAACTGTGATGGTGTAAGGTAGTACTGCTCAACTTTCTGGTCCTGTAGATCAATTGAATGCCACAGAACTGGTCCACAGCACAGATAGTCCCCTACACAGGTGTGGGGACCCAGCACTGCCACCACCCAACTCTGCACATGAGGATCACCATGGTTCTGGAAACTTTAGCAGCAGGGAAGCAGTGGCACTGCTTCCTCCTGACAAACTTCTAGACCCAAAAGGAGCCCTAAAGGCCAGATAACACGGTGGTGGTGGTGCCTTTTTGTAGGGGGTGCACCACCATGCTCAGGTAGTGCATGTGCACCCCTATGCATTCCCCCTGACCCCCATGATGGAGGATGTGGGGAGAAAGCAACAGTCTGCATTGTTCTATGTGCTCTCCTGTATGCTCTGCCTAATGGGGGTGAGGGGATTAGGAGAGAAAGAGGTAATGAACAAGAGGTAGTAGAAACCCCTAGAAAACCAGAGGATGCAAAGCAAAGCTAGGGAAGTGGGAAGGAGAAGAGGGACAGCAAGCAGTCACTAATAGTGCATGGAGCTGACTGTCAGTGAGTGCTGTGTGTGCTCTGCGTTCACCTGGATGGAATCAGTAGAGTTGCCCACCTCAGAGGACACAGCAGCCCCCTGTCACACCCCATGGCTGGAGAAAACAATGTTGCATATAGCCATTGAAGTACTTCAGCCTGAGGGTGTGGCAGGGAGTGGTATATGTCTGTCCATTGCTGAAATGCACCATTTCTGAAGTGCTTCAAATGTTACAGCTGCCCCTATCCAAGTCATAATTTTATTTGTAAGCTATGACCTCTTGTTCCCATATTCCTTGTATGTGCATATATACATCAAAGATACTTTACAAACTGCTCAGTTGCTTTCCCTTCGTCATACTGTAGTTTCGTCACCAGACCTTATCAAGCTATAACAAGTAGATCAGCATGTAGTTAGTCAAAAGTGGGCTGCTCTGGAGAAGCAGTAATTGATTTGTGTGTTATTACATAAAGCAAGGGCAGAAGAATTATGGCCTGTAGGCAGAATCTGGCCCACCAGACCATTCTATCTGGCCCGTGGGATTCCTAAAAACTTAGAAAATATTTATCTGCTCCTGGTTGCCTGTCAAAGACAACAGGAGATTGGGGCAGTAGAACCCAGGGGAAACCAGCAGCAGGAGACAGGAGCCCAGCCCCCACCCCCCCATCCACTTTGCTGTTACCTACCCCCAAGCTGAGCCAGCATCACATGGCTCCCAGCTGCATGGCCAGACCAGGGAACACAGGATATGTGTACAGACTCAAACAACCACAGTCCCCACAAACCTGTACCCCACCCCCCCACAGTACACAAGTGTAAGACTTCATTTTAAGCTATTGTACACAGAGGTGATTGCACGCTACCCAAACATATGTAAAGAAGGGCAGAAATATTTTTTTGAAATCAAATTAATGAATGTTTTAGATGTTTGCTCTTTAGAATATCATTTGATATTTTTCTGGTTCTGAGATGACAAAACCCTTTGCTGAAAGGAATACTTCTGGGGGCAAGGAGAGGGACTTCTGGTGGCAAAGGTTAGGGGGTGGGGCTTCCAGTCTCAATATATGGTGACCAGCAGGTGGGACACCTGTCGAGGAGTGGGATTACCCATGCAGCCCTCAACATCTTGCCAAAACTTGGTAAGCAGCCCTCCACTCAAAATAATTGCCCACCCCTGACAGAGAGAGTGCATCTACATGTGCAAATACTGCTGGATGAGTTTACTTCAGAGTAATGGGCAGGTGTCACATGTGTGACCATTTGGGAACAGTTTTGCTGCTTCTGACAGCAGTCTGCTCCCACCCACTCCAGCTCTGCACCAGCACCCTGCAGCAATGAGGAGGAGCTCTAGGTTCCCCCTCAGTGCTAGCAAAGGACTGGCAGGGAGCATGGGGCCAGGAGACAGATGTCCCCTTGGCAGGAGCTGGGATATCGTTTCCTACCCCCTGGAGCTCCCAGCTGCTGGGGAAGGCTCTGGTGGTGGAGCCCAGGCAGGGGAAATGTCCCCTTTCCCTGGCAGCAGAGAGCTCCCAGCCCAGCTCCCTGATCCACTAGTGAAGCAGCTAGCAGTGAACAGGCTGAGTGGGGACCTGCCCCTCCTCTGCAGCTCTTTCCAAGCCCCATGTCTTGACTGCCCAATCAGGGCACAGGACTGGGAAAATGTCCTGACTGGAACATTTCCCAGGCAGCTCCAGGCTGCACAGGGAAGTCTAGCCACCTCCAGGTTGCACATGCAGACTTCTCCACACAGCCTGGGCCTGCCCAAGAACAATCCCAGTCAGAGGCAGGTCCCAGTGAGTTCCAGGCAGGCCAAGGAACTTTCCCTGTGCAGGGAGCTCCCTGCCCCAGATCTACAATCATGATCACAGAACAGTGTCTGGGAGCTCCCTGCTGCTAGTTGATTTGCTACTTGCATTTGCAGATGGCAAATTAGCTGCTGAGTAGAGAAAATTACTGTACAGTAAGGGTCTGCATATAGATGGAGAGGCCTACTATACAGTAATTTGCTCTATTGTGCAGTAAGGTGTCTTGTGCAGAGAAGCTGAGACTGTAGGGAAGCTTCACTCTGGGCTGACCTCTGGCCAAGGAGGCTGGCTATTCGAGCTGTGCAAAGCTTTGGTTTGTGAATCAATTCAGAGAAGATTTGGCTTGATTCTGAATCAATTCAGAGAATCAGCAATTTGAAGATTTAGTCTTTATGGGGAAACAAACTTAGAAGAAGGACAGGGAGCAGGGGAGAAAGGACTGACATCTCTAGCTGGCCAGTGACTGTGATTTCTCCCTGACTGTCCTGTCCTTTCAGTTACAGTGTCTGGGGGGAGTGACATAGAAACAGCATAAAAGCCTCTGTGTGCAGGCATTACTGTTCCTTTCCTGAGCTGTTTCTGCCTGAGTAACAGCATCTCAAAGGTACTGTGCCTACTGGCCTGGCTTCCTAGTTAGTGGCCTGCTACTTCTTGCTGTTAGAAAGGATAGGATATAGCTTAGCTTAGCATCTCTCTACTTTCAATTCATTTCCGTCAACGTGTGTGTGTGTGTGTGTGTGTGTGTGTGTGTGTGTGTGTGTGTGTGTGTGTGTGTATTTCCCTCCTCTGCCAGTACTTCTAAGAGTGTTTTCTCTGGCAGTGTGATCCATCGCTGCAGGGAAACACACATTGCACACACTCAAACACACACAGAAGAAGAAAAATCCAATATTCATAGAAGAAGAGATTCAGATTATATAGTAGTTATTAATTATTATTATAGTTAATTCACATACAGACTAAAGACAACACAGAAGTCAGATACAGATTCAGATTGAAATTCACACACAACACAAAATTCAGTCATAGAAGGAGATATCTTATTTTGTGTACACTACACAGAAGAACAAAAAGTAGTTATACATTCACATTAATAGCACATCACAGACGAAGACACTGTATATAGTTATTAATAATCATAATCAAGAATCATCATACCAGACTCCAGCACATACATACAACAGAAAGAGTAAAGCAACACACAGAGAAGAAGTCACACAGTCGCGCACACCTTTTGCAGCTCAGGAAAGATTAATATGAAGCGTGCTGGAAAGGCAGGTGCCAGGTCCTCTGGCAGGGGAAGGAGAGGGGCTAGAGGGAGTAGGGGGAGAGCTAGAGCTTCAAGTTCCTGCCTGCCCCCCCAAATATAGATGCATCCTCTTCCCAAGCAGCCATGAGGCTTCTGCTTCCAGTGGAAGCAAGGAGGTGGGAGCAGTACCTAATATCCCTTCACCTGCATCACTTCCCCTAACACCAGAACTAGGCACCAGCAATAGAATCACTGTCTCTTCCACCCCAATGTCATCTCCTAGCATGAGCCTCCTACTGCCAGAGGAGGAACTGGAGCTGGATCCAGGGGACATGAGTGCCCTGGCTCAAAAAATTCTGGGGGCCAAGGAGGAACCAGAGCTTGTGCTTCACATCCTTCAAAGTTCCCCTAGACCTAGGACTCCTTCTCCATAAAGCAGCACCTCAGAGGAGGTTGTGGAGGCTCAGGCAAGTGGCTCAGCTGAGGCAGATTCTCCTGCTATTGTTCCTTAGCCTGCTGAGGAGTGGGATAAGGCAGGATCTTCACCCTCAACCCAGAAGCATGTGAGTAGCATAGCATGGGAGCATTTTGAGTTGGCAGATGATCCCAAGTTTGCTGTCTGCTAGCACTGCCAAAGGCAGATCAACCAAAGCAAGGTGATGAAACACATCACCACCATGGCGATACTGCTGTATCTCAGGAGGCAGCACCCCCTTGCCCTTCTTCCTGCTCAGTCTGGCATCAGTGCAAGAGCACCCAAAGGGAAGTCCCCTGTTCTCTCCAAAGCCCCCAACCCCTCAAAGGAGAGGCAGGCCACCCTGCAACAATGGGGGAAAGCTTCAGGCAGAGGGGGGGCACATTCCCAAGGTGAGCAAGATCACCCAGACTATTGGGGTGATGCTTGCTCTAGATAGCCAGCCCTTCTTCCTAGTTGAGCGGCCAGGGTTCAGGTGGCTCATGGCTCTCATGACCCCATCTTACCAAGTGTCCACATCCGCCACCTTTAGCAGGACAGTGGTGCCTGCCCTGTATGAGGGATGCAGGGAGTACTTGAGGGAGGAGCTGTGCAAGGCAGGGCCGCAAGTAGCCTTGCATTTCACCTCTGATATCTCATAGATTTCATAGACATTAGGGCTAGAAGGGACCTTGAAGATCATCAAATCCAACCCGCTCGCCCAGGGGCTGGAAGTTAGCTAGGATCAAAAGATCCCAGCAAGATAGGCATCCAAACATTTCTTGAATCAATCCAGAGTAGGTGCCTGAACCACTTCTGGAGGGAGTCTATTCCAAGGCTTGGGGGCTCGTACACTAAAGAAGCTTTTTCCTTATGTCCAGCCTAAATTGGTCTTGAAGGAGTTTATGGCCATTGGTTCTTGTTATTTCTTAAGGGGTTCTGGTAAACATATTTTCCCCCAGATCCTGATGCACACCCCTTATGTACTTATAGGCAGCCACCAGGTTTTTCCTGGTGCTTTTCCAGGCTGAAGAGTCCTATGGTTCTCATCCTCTCTTCATAAGGCCTATTCCCTTGCCCTCTGATCATGTGCGTAGCTCTCCTCTGGACTCTCTAAAGCTTCTTGACATCCTTCTTGAATTGTAGAGACCAGAATTGGATGCAGTACTCCAGCTGCGGCCTCACCAAGGCAGAGTACAGTGGGAGGATGACATCCTGAGATTTACTTGAGAAGCATCTATAGATGCAAGCCAGAGTTTTGTTTGTTTTACCAGCTGCAACATCGCATTCGTGGGTCATGTTCTTCTTGTGGTCAGTCATGACCCCCAAGTCTCTTTCAGCCATGATGCTGACACTACCAAGCATAACATTGCCAAGCCTATAAGCACGCTGTGTTTTTTTTTCCCCCTGAGGTGGAGTACCTTGTATTTTTTGGTATTGAACATCATCAGGTTTATATCCACCCGCTTTCTAAGCTTATCCAAGTCAGCCTGGATCACTAGCCTATCGTCAGGTGTGGATGCTATGCCCCAAAGTTTAGTGTCATCAGTGAACTTGTCTAGGGCACTTCTGACACCAATGCAACCTTCCATCTAAGGTGTAGCAGTCCATAAGTGTGCTGCTTCAGTCCGTTCCTGAATTGACCCCGCTTCCCCTTTCAGTGTGCACCGCTTGGTCTGCCCCACAGTATAACACAGTATAACAACAAAAGATGATACTATAACCTTTATTTATCAAAGTGACTCCCATCTACCTTTTTCTGTTTCCAAACAGAATATACAGTGTCCAGGTTAAGTCTTTCCTGATGCTAAATGAAGTTTAATTTGCATCAATTTGTCCAGATTATCAACTTCTAAATGATTTCTAGACTTCATTTTTATTGTGTTCACGTGGCTAAACCCTCTCTCACAATCTGCACTAGATGCCTGGAAAGTGGCACAGATGTCAACAAGTAATGACAGTTCACTAAATTGTTCCTGTTGTAGTATGTAGGTGACCACGTCTTCAAAGGTCTTTATTGCCCCATTTTTCATCTTCTCACTAACAGTTAATTTAAAGTCCACATATTGTTTGCATAGGTCCTTCTTAAAAGTTTCTACAGACTTGGTTAGCAAAGTGCTATATCTTATTGCCAATGTTTTCAATTCTTCATGCCCAAAAGAGAAAGTATTTCTGTTTGATGAAGAGGAAATAGAATCCTTATTGAAAATTGACCATTCTTTCAGCTTGCCTTCTGGAAATCTGTTGTCCATGTGGTCACATGTATGCTCAATAAATTTAATATCTGATATAGTATCAACAGGTGATTCAAATGATGAGAGCGAGGTTTGAATGCCTTCAGAAAAATGTAGTCTTACTAAGCGCCACCTGCCCTGGGCTTCTCCGAGGCCTCTACCCAGATAGCAGGGTCAGTGGCCCTCTGCCCCTTCTGTCTGTGGGGGCAGCCTGGCAGGGACCTAGAGTCTGGTGGTAGGAGAGGGGTCTGGTTGTCCCCTTGCCTGTCCCTCCTGTGCCCAACTTAGGGCCCTGGAGGAACAGATGAGGGAGCTCCAGATTGAGGTGAGCAGGCTGTGGGGGATCAGGGCTGCAGAGGATGAAATTGACACCTATTTCCATTTACTGCAGGACCAGTCATCTAGCATAGAGACCCCCCAGGACAGATGCACAACTGAGGAATGACAGAAGGTACCCACTAGAACCAGGGCTTCTTGGGCTAATGTGGTGGAGGCTTCCCAGGTACAACTCAGGAACAGATACAAAACCCTGGCAGCCTTGGAGGAGAAGGACAAAGGGGATGCCTCCAGCGTGGATGGTGCCATTCCATGTACAACACAGACTGTGCAGAGAGGGAGCACCAGAAGGAAGAAACGCCAGGTCCTCGTCATCGGAGATTCCATCCTAAGGGGAATGGAGAGTCCCATCTGCTGACCCAACCCCATGGCACACAAGGTCTGCTACATGCCTGGGGCTTAGATTCAGCATATCACAGAAAGGATCTCGGCCTACTTTGACCCTTGGACTAGTACCCTATGGTCCTTATCCATGTGGGAACAAATGACACGGCCAGGGTGGACCCAGGCTGCATCATGAAGGACTTTGAGGCCTTGGGGAGCAAGCTCAAGGAGACAGGGGCACAGGTGGTGTTCTCCTCTATTCTCCCAGTAAGTAGACGCAGACAGTGACTTACTACTTCTTACTTCTCCAGCTTTCAGAAATTGTATCTTATTTGCCAACGTGACTGTGCATTTCCTGCACTGATAGCATCAATTAAGTTTAACTTCACTGTGAGAAGAACATTATCAATTAAGATTTTGACTTTGTTAGCCTCTGATCACTTCCTTTCAAACAGCTCTATCCTATTTTCCCCTGTGTCGTATGCCACTTAGGTGCCTGCTCCTGAAAGAGCAGAAACTGCCTGAGACCAAAGATCCCAACAGGAGCCCAGGTGCAGGTTGCCATGGCAGCAGGCTAATGAGGAAATTAGCCTGCACGTGCCCCTGGTCAGCTAGCTGGAAGGGGCAGGGGCCCTGGGCCCATATAAACCTCAGGACGGGGACTAGGGAGGTGAGTTCTCTGCTGGCAGCCAAGGCAGAAGGAGCCATCCGAGAGCAAGTGAAGGGAAAAGGCCTGACTACATTCTGCTCTGGGTAATGCAAAGGAACCGAGCACACCTTATGTAGCTTGTGTTATGTTATAGCCCAGGGGCTTATGTTTTGTTTGCTGTTTTATAAGACCAGTGGTTTGGGTGAGGCTATTTGGGGAAGGAGGCAGCCTCATTGGGGGCCCACTGCAGCGTGGGCACCCTGGCTCCAGAGAAGGCATGGCATTTGGGGTGCACAGACCCCTGCACAAGAGAAGGCACAGCATTTGGGGGCAGAGAGCCTGGCATCGAGGGGAGCAGAGACAAGAGTTGCAGGGAGCCCAGTGAGGACAAGGGGCTGAATTATAATGAGGCCTAGGCAAGACAAAGCCAGTACCATATGCAAGGCTTGGTGTGGTAGAAGGATGGTTGGACCCACGCATATAGCTCATAAGTTTGGGGACCCATGGGGTCCAGGGAAGTCCATCAGGACCATGTCCAACCAGACATGAAGGCAGCCTCCCTACGTTACATTTTAAATCAAGACATGGTAGGCAAGAATAGAGGGTACCCATCAGCATGACTTGGCATGGTTGAGGGGCCTTAGGAGATCATGGCCACCCTTAAGGACCCCATCCCATGACACCATGTCTCACGTGTTTCAGAAAATAAATTTTTTAGAATTCCTCTGCTTTGGTTGTGTAGTTTCATTAAAGAATCTGTGTGACTCTTGTGTGTCAAATGGAGTTTCAAATAGTCTAATTTCCAGTGACCCCATTTTTTTTCCAGTTGTCTATTTGCTACTGGCGCCTGCATGCACGCAGATGGTATGCAGGACATCCCCACTTTTATAATACTGGAAAATATCTCCAAGACTTACACACTGCCAACCACATGCATGTGGCATGTCGGTTTCAAACCTCTTCAACCAGTCTTCTTTGAATCTTGAGCAGCTCTTCTTCTTAGCTGGTTCGCTGCATTCACCCTCTTCACACTTACGCTTAGACATTGTAAAATGAATATAAAGATGAGTCTTGCTGCAGGGAAGATATTGGCCTTCCTAGAATGATTTTAAAAAGTTAACACCAGCCTCAGCCCCTGGAAGTGCAGTTTGGAGGGAAACTTGCTTTTATTTCTGCAGTGAATGCATTTTAGGGAGTAGAGGATTCATCTGGAATTAATTTTTTTTTTTCCTTATTAACATGCCTGATAACAACCAAATTAACTTGTACCATTTCTAGGTTTACTGCACCATGTATGTCATATATTGACAGTGTATAAATAGTGAAGGTCCTCAAAGCCAGGAGCCTCAGCCCCTATCCCCACATTTGCCTCTGGGAGCAGCGCCTCACCTCCAGGAGTGAGGAGGCACATGGCATTAGGGTTGGGGAGCAGAACAGTTTTCCCATGCTGGCAGAGCCCATGCTAGCCCCCGCCCCACCGGCAGGGTCAGGGCAGTTTTCTGGTCCCAGTCCCAGCCCCATTCCCTGTGTCACCACCAGGAGTGGAGCAGTTTCCAGGTCCTGGCTACAGCCAATGCATCACTGCTGTGAGCGAAGCAGTTTCTGGGTCCCAGCCCCCACATCACTGCCAGGAACACAACAGTTTCCCAGTCCTGGTCCCATTCCTGGCTCCAGCCCCCACCTCACCTCGCCTTGCCTCACCTCTGGGAGCAAGGAGGCACATGGCATTGGGGCTGGGGAGTGGAGCAGATTTCCAGTGCCAGCAGAGGCCACGCCAGCCCCTGTCCCCACCTCGGCATGCCTCTGGGAGCAAGGAGGTATATGGTGTTGGTGCTGGAAAGTGGAACAGTTCTCCAGCCCCAGTCCCCGCCCCCATCCCTGCCTCACCTTGCCTCCAGCAGCCCGTGGCCTCAGGAAGGAACGGCTACCTGAGCTTACCTTAGTAAGTGTCCCACACTGGCCTCAGTGCCTCTGCTGCACTCAGCTTGATGTTTCTTGAAGCCACAGCCCAGCTCCTCACTGGGTGGATGCACAGCATTAATAAACTAATTAGCAGCATGGTTTAAAAGTGTGCATGGCTGCACACGCATGCAGCTTAGAGGGAACCTTGCTTGGATGCTTTTGCTTCATGTTCCCCTCCAGAGCACTTACTTTCATGTTTTGACACTTTGACCCCCATATCACTCCTATCTTGTTTTTTTCCTTAGTTGTCCCATTAAATCAGTTGTTCTATTGATCCTTTTACCCCATATAGTGGGGGCTACTAATTTACCAGGTGGGCCTTAGAGTCCACAGTAATTTTGAGTTGACAAATGAACAGAAGCTTCCAAGTTATCCTCACATTTCAACTGTTTGACCACATAACACTCCTACCCTGTTTTTTGCTTTTCTTGTCCCAAGAAATGTAGTTGTCCCATTCATCCATTAGCCCACATGAAAAGGGGCTACTAGTTAGCTGGGTGGGCCTTAGCCCACAGTAAGTGAACAGACAAATAGACAGGACCTTTTGAGGCCTGGCCACTTGATTTCTGGGGACACTAGCCCCCTGTTCTGGCTGGATTCCTGAAAGATCCCTAACTTTGTGGCCCCTGCACTCTCTACTCACTGCAACAGTCTGGAAGTGGGGACTGGTGCCTGGCTGTGACCTGCTGCCACCTGTGAGAGCATCTACCCCCTTGGGCCTGCAGCCCCATGGCTGCATGCCTGTCAAATGTGAACAGGCACAGCACAGCCATCTGGGCTCTGGTATGGGCACTGCAGGAGAGCTGCCTGAACCTCTGGGCCAGCTGCCAGTAGGCTATGCCTGCACAGCAGAATCACTGCATCAGACAGTCCAGTTTGGGCCCAGAGTCTGTCACATAGCTCGGGGCTGCAAGTACCTGCTGGGGAGGACCATACCCATGTTGCCAGCCCCTGCTACTGCCCTTTATCCTACTGTTGCTAGCCCAGAGCCAACAGAAGGAGAGGATAACAAAGATGCTGTCATCGCTCCCCACATCCACCACCACACCTGGGCCTGAGCTACCAGTAAACACTGGTGGGAGGGCACAGTCCTCCCTACCTGGGATGATGGACACTGGGTGCAGACCTTCAGAACATTGAGGAGCACATTCATGCACCTGGTGGCCCAGGTGGCCCTAATGTCAAGCATAAAGGCATTGTGATGCACCCAGCCCTCAACCCAGAGAAGCATGTGGGCATAGCCGTAATGAGTGGCCACACCTGTCAGCCTCAGGTGCATGACTCACTCCTTTGGGATGGGGAAGTCTACTGCTGGCTAAACCATTCTAGATGTTTGTGGGGCCATCCAGGACATCCTGACCAACTGGGCCATCCAACTGGCTGACCTTGGGTAGGTGGTGGTGGGGTTTGGGGACCTGGATTCCCCAACTGTGTTGATGTGCTTGGTGGGACCCACATTCCCATCCTCTGCTCCCCCCAGGAGAGGACAGTAGTACATCAACTGCCACAGCACCCACTCAGTGGTACCTGAAGCAGTCATAGACCATTGCGGCCTCTTCATCCACATTTACCCTGGGTGGGCTGGGAGTGCCCACAACACCCTCATGCTGTGCCATTCATCACTCCCATGATGGAGGCATGGGACTTTGACCCAGGGATTCAAGACTTGATCATCAGGGATGTCAGCATCCCACCAGTGATCATGACAATGCTGCATATGTGCTCCTCCCCTGGCTGGTGCGTCCCTTCCCAGGACTCTTGGATGCTCAACAGCAGAGCTATAGTAAGGCCTTCACCCACTGCCAAGGCACTGTCAAGGAGGCGTTTGGTTGGCTGAAGGGGCAGCAAGCCACCCAGACACACAGGGGGCAGGGGTTGGGTGGCTGGTGTTACCAGTCACCCAACCTCCCTCTCCCCGCATTGTGCCCCAGTGGCCTGCTGCCCATGGCCTTCACAGGGATCCCCCTGGGTACAAGCATCACAGGTAGTGGCCCCAGTGCTGCAGAGGTGGGGCCACATGGGCTCATGGCCCCAGCAAAGCCTACACTACCTCCCTGCCCCCATGGCTAGGGCCAGCTCCATCCAGCAGAGAGTGCTAGCAAAGTAGGGAGATGCTCCTGGCCCTGCTGGGAAGTAGACTCCAGCATAGATGATGGGTGGGGGTCAGGAGTGGAAGGAGGGAAGAAGGTGACAAGAAGGGGCTTGGGGCATAGGCAGGTCCAGAAGCTGCATGGGCCAAAGGAGATGGGAGGGGCAAGGGGGTGGTGGGGAGATATTCCCGGGTCACCAAGCCATGTGTAGGACTTACCAGGTCTTGGTGAGAGACAGCCAGTGTGACTGAGAGAGTTTGGATCCTGGGCCCTGGGCTGTGGGGGGCAGGTAGAGATGCAAAGGCCACTGGGGTGTGCTCTCCACTGACCTAGGTGACACTCTGGGCTACTCCTCCCTGCTCCTACTGCTGTCCTGCAGGGGGCAGGGAACCTCTCACTCAGGGCTTCCCTCAGGTGTGGCAGTGGCAGTGACTGTGGCCTGCAGTGTCTGCCCCTTGCTGCTGTCACTCCTGACATGACTAGATGGTGATAGGCCAGCAGGCCTGAAGGATGGCCCTGCTTCTGGAGACTTTGGCTGAGTCTCAACACTGGATGTCCCTGCCTCTGCTTTCCCCCAGTGCCAAAGAAGTAGTGCAGGGACTCTGTGGCTGTGAGCCCCAGGATGCGGGCAGCTCCTCATAGTGGGACATAGTAGTGTGCCCTACCCCTAACTGCTAGTTAGCATGGCAGACAGCAGTAAATTGCTGCCAGTCTTCATTCAGCAATACTACCATGTCTTCCACTGTTCCTGCTGTACCATCTGGGCAGCTATCACCCGGAAGATGTACTCATTGCAGTGATTTGCTTTGAACTGTTGAAGTGTGTCCTCCTGGGGCCAAATGATCAGGAGGCTGGCCACCTCATCTACTTTCCAGCTAGGTCCCTGGTGCTGGCCCTAGGCATGTTCCATCTGGAGCTACATGTGGTGGCAAGAACCAGCACCACTGGTGCTGGCTTGGGGTACATGGCATTGGGCCTGGTCAGCATCCTGCACCACAGGTAGCCCCATAACTCAGAGTTCATGGTCCTACTGCTGCCTGATGCCACTAGCTGCAGGGGCTGTAGGTAGTGGAGAGGGTGGAGGGTGGAACGTGTGGTGGTTTTCCCACACGCCCATGTATGAACCACCAC
>JAGPOW010003287.1:132209-148680 GCA_030014935.1 Caiman crocodilus
CCTAGCTGCCTCTTGAGCTGGCCAGCAAATTGGAGGTCCAGCTCCTCCCTCTGGTTGGGTGGTCTGTAGCAGACACCCACCATTAAATCTTGTTCCCCTTGTCCTCCTTGCAGCCTGACCCTAATCACTTCTGCCTGGTCCTCAGTCACCCCCAAGTTGACACTTGATGCACAGAGAATTGCTCTTTGACATAGAGTGCAACCCCTCCACCTCTTTTCCCCATCCTGTCCTTCCTGAAAAGGGCATATCCATCGATGCCTACAGCCCAATCATGGGTCAGGTCCCACCAGGTTTCCGTAAGTCCAACCAAATCTGGGTCTTCCACAGCCAGCAGGAGAGACAGCTCCTCCTGCTTTCCACCCATGCTGCGAGTATTTGTATAGAGGCATTTAAGGCTACCCACTGCCGCCTCTCCCTCTCCCCCTTTTTCCCCCAAGCCACAACCATAAACACTCGCCCGACTTACCTGGCTCAGTGGCAGAGCATCCTCTCCTCTCTCGGCAGGCCCATCCCCTGGCAAAGCTAGTTTAAAGCCCGCTGCACAAGATCAGCCAACCTAGAAGAAATGAAACGCTTACCTTTAGGCATGAGGTAGAGACCATCCTTAGCCAGCATGCTCCATGTAGAGAAATGCAGGCTATGCTCGAAGAATCCGAAGCCCGCATCATAACACCAAACCTGAAGACGCCGGTTTACCGCTGCGATACAGGCCTCGTGTCGCCTTCCCCATCGACTCATTGGCAGAATGGAGGAAAACACCACCTGCGACCCAAATGCCTTGAGCTGTCTTCCAAGGGCCTTGAAGTCTTCTATGATATCCTCTGGCCAGCCTCTAGAAGCGTTGTTGGTTCCCACATGGACTACCACTAACAGATGGTAGTCGGTGGGCTTAACAATCTTCTGGATGCACTCTGTGACATCCTGAACCCGTGCTCCAGGCAGGAAGCAGACTTCTCGGCCCAAGGGATCAGGACGGCAGATGGGACCCTCCATGCCTCTCAGGATGGAGTCCCTGATGACCAGGACTCAATGCTTATTCCACCTTTGGGACTGCTTCTTCCTCTCCGCCCGCAATGAGGGAGCACGATCAGCACTGCGAGGGGGATGCTCCTCAGCAGTCTCCTCCAGGGTGGCAAGGGCCACATACCTGTTCCCAAGTGGCACCTCAGGTACAAGTTCTGCAGCAGCACGGACTGCCCTGGATCCAAGGGAAACTTGCTGCCACCGACAAGTCTCTCTTCTGGGTCTGGGAGGCTCCTCAGTAGGTTTCTGGCCCTGCAGAGAACAGAAGTACATATCGATTTTGTCCTCTGCTGCCCAGATCCCCCGCAGCCTGCTCACCTTGGCCCAGAGCTCCCGCAGCTGCCCCTCCAGGGCCTGAAGGCGGTCACAAGAGGAGCAGCCAGGGGATGCCCCAGGCATCTCCCCCATCCCCGGGGGCCCTGCCCAGCTACCACCCCCAGCCAGAGTGGGGCAGGCAGACAGTGAACCCTCCAGGGGATCAGTCTGGGTGGCGGGTCTAGAGGAGTGCTGGGGGGCAGCACCGGGAAAGAGGAAGGGGGAGGGGGAGGGGCCAGGCCCCTGGCAGTGGCACTACGTGTACTCACCATGTTCCTAGAAAATGAGACAATGAGATCTTCCCGCTGTCGAGTCCCTCTTCTCTTCCTCCTTGCGCTCCTCCTGCGCGAATGCTGGTGCAAACGCCACAACACTCTGTTTGCGTGCGTGGTTTGGAAACATGGCTCCCTGCCAGCTCAGCTAAAAGCGATCCAGGAGGCTTCCCTCTGGATAAGCTGCAGCTGCCGGCATGAACCCCACTTACTGCCTCGCCGCTGCCGCTGCTGTCGCCACTGCTTCCCATGCTGAAAGGGCTCACGTGTGGCCAAGACCACACCTGAACCCTATCGGGGTCTTCCTTGGCTCCCTGCTCTGCTCCCAACAGCCACACAGTGAGTCAGACCCGCTAGTAAATTACAGGGAAACTTACAAGTTTTGAATTTCCCTGCGGTATTCCCGCAGTTTACAGGCTGCTAATCAGGAGTCTCGGTTACCTGGAAGTGCCTGCTGGCAGCCTCACCCTCTAAGCTCCCATCCAGTTGGTGGGGGGTGCAGGTCCTGAGACAGCAACCCACCTCGACAGGCTGGCATCACTGCCCCAGAGTAGCCTCCGGGATGCTCCTACCCACCCCTACACGCACCCATGAGGAGGCATGAGGGAGCAAGTGCTTCCTGGGTCTGTGCACATGGCGAGGGCAGGCTGCCACTGGGAGCCTGGGGCTTCGCTAGGCTCTTCCCAGTGGGGGACTGGGCCAGGGCTGCATTTGAGGTGGTTGATGCTGGTGGTGCTGGGAAGGGGTAGCCCTTGCTCCAGCCCTAGCTCCAGCCCCACTACCCTACTTACCAAAGGGACCTCAATTTGTCCCTCCCATACCCCTTCCCTCCCCCTGCCCTTCCCCCACAACAGACTTACCAGCTGGATGTTGCTCACCAAGCTGCTGGGTTGGCTGTGTGCTTGCTGCAGCTGTGTGCATGCACATAGAATTTATCAGCAACATTATCAGCTATATCAGACAAAAAAAAGACGATCGCTGATAATGTCAATTTTCCTTTTATCAGTGCCAGTACAATATGGACTGATGTACTGGTACATCTCAAGTTAACATGATTTTTTGGCTTCAGCTCCTATGTCCCAGAGCAATTGCATGTTTGACTGCTTGTGCTGGTGCTGTGCATCCTTACTGTGTGAGAATGTGCAGATTGGAGCCAGGGTGAAAGTTAGCTAGGCATTTTGGTGTCCCTATCAAACCCTGTGGCACAATACCCTACAGAAGATTTTTTCAGTATATTGTGGAATTTTTAACAAGTTATAGAAGACAGGGGTCAACTTCATGGAGTTCCTCAATTTCTATCCCATATTCATAGAATCATTGTCAATTAATATGGTCCACATCCCTTGCTCCTTAGCCAGGGTCACCTATTCCTAAACCATTCTGATGGAGGAAGATAAACAGCCTAGAAGAGAAGGGTGGATTAGGGATTACTTAGAGAAACTAGGTGTTTTTAAGTCAGCAATGTCAGACAGGATGTACCTGAAGAGTACCCTAGAGTACTGAAGGAATTGGTTGAGGTAATTTCAGAGCTGTTGGCTATGATCTTCGAGAACTCATGGAGGTTGTGTTGTCCCTTGCCCCAGCCCACTTCCTTGACCACTTCCCTAAAGTTGACCACCAACCATTTGCATAGTTCATTTGACCCAGGCTGGACTGGCTGGCACATCCCCCTTCCTACAGTCCTACAAAATTTTATACTTGCCAAAAATAAAAATAGATCCACAATATAACAAACACTTTTAGATGCCAGAATCCTAGTCCCTCATACTCTTTCATTCTGTGGGATAGTAAACTGTGTCAGGGTCTACTGGCTCTTCCTTCATAGCACCAGAAGAAAAAGAAAGAGTGAGTGAGCCACTCCCTTCCTATGCCTACTCTGGATTCAAAGATATTGGGATCAAACACTGTTGAAGAATCCCTATTTTTTGGAACATAGTGGGCCTGTCCAGATGAGCACATATGTCTGTATCCCTGGGGACAAATAGCAGTGGTGCATATTTGTGGAGCAGGGCAAATTGCCCCAGGCTGGGGTCAGCACCTTGGCTTCTGGGGGCCTCCTGGGACTGCAGCAGCAATGATTCAGGTGTGTGGAGCCTGGCCAGCATTCAGTGTGTGCCTCTGGCTGGCCAGGCTCCGTTTTCAGGCAGTGCACACTGCTGCCATGTGCACCATACCACTTTTTTTGGCATGCTTTTTTTTTGATACCAGAATATCTTGGTATCTAAGTTTGGTATCTAAGTTTGCTCTGCAAATATGCAATGTGGAGAACCAAATCACATTTATGGGGTATGTTTTGCAGTGCCTCGGAAGCCTTTGAGGTGCCATAAAGCACACGCAAGTGCTCATGTGGATGCACCAAATGGGCACATCTACACATGTTTTTAAGGCAAAGCAACCACCAGGTAGGCCTCTGTGGCAGAACATATTTTGCCTTCACTGTCCATAAATAGTTGTGCTGTACTTGAATGAACACCTTACTCTGGTCTGTACAGGAAGTGCCTGGTGAGCTGCCTGCCAGTTCAGGTCTCTGTGTACATTCTGCAGGTCTTTGTGGAAGAGTCACTCTCACTCAGCCTGGCAGCTGGCAGCAGGTAGTAAGTCCACAGGTGATATGATGTCTCTTGTCCTTATCACTTCCTGTATTTCATGGTGGTTCACCAGATCCACTAAGGTCATGTCATGCAGCTTGTGTTTCTCCCAGAAGCATTTCAGGACCTCATAGAACCATGAAGACACCTTGGCCATGGGCTTCTGTTGGTCATTGTGTACACTTGCCACTGTCACAGCAGCTGTCCTGCATAATATTTGACAAAGTGGGCTGTTTTGGATTCTGCCCCTGTTGTCAGTTTGCAAACCTGGCTTATGTACTTGGCCCAGAGGAAGAGTAGGATGTTTGGCATTGCTCTGCCTCTGGACTGTTTTGCTTTGCACAGCTTGGTCCTCACCTGTTCCAACTGCCTGCAGAGGGTTCAGGATTGAGAGTATGATCGGGGGTAGAAAGGTAAGAAAGGTTTATTGACTTAACAAAAACACAACTACTCATAGTATCAAGACAAACAATGACAGACAAAAGCAATTCACATCGACAACTTATCAGCAGTGCCTTCTGATGCCTGATACACAGCAAGTTTCTCTTTCCACAAAGTTCAGCGAAGTTAGGCATCCCCAATCAGCGCTGTCCAAGAAGTACTGGGAAGGACTCTGGAATGCAGTCCTTGGGCTCCTTGAGGTCCACGGGCCCATTTTATCCAGGCAACAGCTAACTAATCCTTTTCACAGAGCTGTATCTTCCTTCAGAATAATTTCCAGATATTCCAGCCAATTTAAAGCTTCTGAATGGTTCTGATAATGTACAACCACCCAGATTCCTTTTACGTCAACTGTTCTTAAACTGACCAGTAGCAGTACAAGCCTTGCATTCTTCTGATAAAGTAATTTTAACTATGCCACAGGGCCTTACTACTCTAAGGCTTTGCTAAATTTACTAGGCCTTAATTTATACAAGGCCTTACTACATCTTAAACTTGAATTAGGCTTTTAGCAACAACATATAGTTTAATATTTAAACAAATAAAGAAAAACACTTAGTCTAATCTTCATAGAGCCTTCAGCAAACACCTTTATTACACAGACGTAATTTCAGTTGTCACACTCCACCCCTTGCTTGCTGAAGCACTGTGATAGCTACAATTGAGATGCTAAAGCCACATGCGCTACATTGGGAAATGGGGAGGGATTTATAAATTTAACTTGCAACAGATTTATGACACCAATGATTAAAATACTATTTAGCTGTTGCCACTAGGGCAATACAGAATACTATGATGCTCAAGATGGTTAGCCACATAGTTGAGCTTACACTTGGTGACACACGAATAGTACAGATTGCATCATACCATTTTCATGGCTTGGGCACATTGACAGCTAGACTGATGATTTGCCCACCCTCTTGAGCAAGGAGAGCCAACTGAGTGCCTTGCCGAATCATTGCCTCAAGGCTTTGCAGCTTATTTTTTACTTCATTCCAGTTTTCTATCCATGGCATGTCTACATCTGATACCCATGAAGTGGGTATTGGAAAGTTAAGAGATATAGTCTCAGAGGAAGTTTCTGGCCATTTTAGGGCAACCGTATGGTTACTTAACTGCAGTAGAGCAATGGCTTTACTTTTAGGTTCTAAGCAATATGAATTGCATAAAGTCCAGGTGGTACCATTTTCATGCAGCAAACGACCTGATCCTTCTCAAAAAATACGTTGCCCTGTTGTTACATATGATACATTAGGTAACTTGTATACACAGGTTATGTTACATGGGCTGAGAGGCCAGCCTCTCCATAGGGTCCCTAATTCAATCAAGGCACTACTAATTTGAACTAAGGGGGACTGTGCTACATATCGAGGGCTACCAGGGGTAACTATTTCCCATATGGGGTGATGCAGATTCCAGTCCCAAAGGCAACCTCCTCCTAGCTCCGTGTTTAGCAAATAAGCAGTGGTCCAGTTTCCCTCTTTTACCCCCAGCACCAGGAAGGAACATTTTCCTTTATCACAGCCTTCCCAAGTGGTAATTCAGGTACTTTGATAGGAGTATCTCTCTTTAAATGTTGCAGGCATCCCGTGATTCTCTAAGCCAGGGGGCCATTCTCTATTTTTAATGTTGTTTATTACCTGGGGAAAATGTATATTCAATGATAACTGGACTTGTGCACAAGCAGTACTCTAAGTCTGTTTTTTGTCTGCTTTAAAAGCAGTTCCATCATGACTTGGGCAAGATGGGCTGTTTCTAATTCTACATTAGTTAGCAATTCATCAGTATGCTCTAACATTTTTCCTTTGAGCATGCCTCCCTGTACCCACCTCTGCTCTACCAGGCACTCTAGTGCCGCCTTAGCCTGGACTATCAATCGAGCCTGTCCTGGGCTTGCAAGTGGACCCTAAAGGCTACCCCGGCTCACATCAGGGAATCCCTTTAACTTGCTTGACTTTGAATGGTACCTCAGTGGAAGGGTTCCCCTTCGAGGCAGCCTCCAGAGTTGTCACACTTCTCGGCAGGCACTCACTGGGCTCTGACCTCCCCTACACCCCGCCACCTTGGGTTGCAGGTCTTCTGGCCCATTGGTGTCCCTGGCGCCACCAAACTTCTTCCCGTGGCCCTCCAGTCATGCGTCTCAGTGTCTCCAGGTCGCAGCTCAACATGAAGACCTCGAGGTCCTCGGACCTGGATTCTACTAACCCGTATTCCTAGTGCCCTATCCCAACCACCCTGTGACATAGCGTACAATCCCCACCACTGTGACAGCTGAAGAGATGCAGTCAGTGGGCCAGGAGGCCACGAAGAGTACCCTTAACCTATGGGCCCCATGGTTCCCCTGTGCCTTGCTGCCCCAGCTCCGGTTGCTTGCTCCACTCGGGAATGGAGTCCCGGTCAATTATCCTTGGGATGTAGTGGGGCCTGTCTGCCGCTTGATCTGTCCTTGCTTGGGGTCTTCTGCTGCACCCCACGGTGATGCCCATTGGGGTTCCCATTGGCCATGCCCTTGTTACCTCCTTTCTGGGACTTCCCTGCTGGCTCGCCAGTTGATGCCTCCATTGGCTTGCCCATTGCTGCCTCTGTCGGTTCTGTAATCGGCCCATCTGCCGGTGCAGCTGCTGGCTCCTCTGCTGGTGCCTCTGCCGGCCCTGCTGCTGGCTTCTGTGCAGGCTCCTCTGCCGGCTCCTCCACCAGCTTCGCTGTTGGCTCTGCTGCTGGCTTCACTGTCAGAGCCTCCCTAGGCTCCACCCCCAGCTTCCCAACACAGCAGTGGCGCCCCTCAGGGTGTGGGGTTTCTCCTTGAGCCTCTGCTCACCTGCCATCCTTGGGGCAGCTTTTTATCTCCGCTGGGTGGTGTATCCAGCTGATGTCACCTGGCTGCAGCCAAATATAAGCGTGGCTGATGAACCTTGTGGGTGGTTTCACTGCACACATTTCCCCATGCTTTTTGGACCGTGCAGAAGGTAAGTGGGTCTTACCCCAACCCAGCCCACCCTGTGCCTGCTCCAGACTTGCCCACCCACGCTGAGCAGCTGCACCAGTGGCAATGGTCAGGCGATAGCTGCTGCTCAACATGGGAGAAAAGCAGGGGGAGGAAGATGGAGGGGGGAGAGGAGAGAGGCAAGGGGGAGGGGAGGGGCAAGGTGACAGAGACAGTTCCCATAGAAGGTGTTAGAAAGCAATCCCAGGTTCTCACTTACTCTCTCAGCATGCAGTTGCTGACAACCACACTGCTCACACAAACTCACTTTCACTCTCTGTCTCTGCACTGACTACTCCTCTGAGGATATTGGCCTCCCAGGCCCTCACCTCTGTGCATGCACACAGAGGGCATTGATTGCCCCAGTCTACACCCACTCTGATACATGATGATCAAGATACTCATGGGATGTTTTCTCACCCAAACACAACACATGCCCACACTATCAATCGCAATGAGGTATTGACTGCCCCAATCCTCACTTATGCTGACCCACTTCTCACAATCTCTCAAGCTTCAATCTCTCACGGTCACTCGCTCGCTCTCTCCCTTATATGATCATGCCTCTCTTCAGGTACAATCACCTTATATAGATTGACATTCATCAGTCTTTTCACATTCTACACTAATCGACTCTCAAATTACCTCATGAAGGTGTTACAATGTTCTTCCCATCACCTCAGTTGTTGCTGGGCAACTGTCTCTCTAAATAGGTCACCTTTTGCAATAGGTCAAAAGTTCTCCTAGTGACCAACCTGGGGGACACTGTGGCTTTCAGCCTCAATACCTGGACTACTTAGAAAGGCAGGGCAGGGCAAGTCAGGTTCAGGGTTGGGGCTGGAGCACTGTACTGTTGGTAGTGGCAGGGAGGAGGTGCAAGATGTATGGGCTCTGGGCTCTGGCAGGGGTTGAGGGGGTGCTGACCATCCCACAATGGCTCCCCAGAACTGCCCAAATAATTGCCCTCCCCTGGACTCGAGGGAGGGGTCACCTACTGCAGGTTCCTGACATTCTAATATCCTGGCTATACCTGCCCACCTGTACTGTGTGTAATGCAGTTGATGGGGCAGGTGTCCGCTATGTCCCATAACAGATTATTTTATAGCTGAAAGGTCTCTGGGTCAGCACAAATCTATCAGATTGCAATATATAAATACATGATACAAGTGGGAACTGGACTGAGACTGCTTTAGCCTTGTCTACAATATAAAAAATTAGTACCCAAGCTGAACGATGTGGCTGCACCACTATCAAGTGCAGTTTAAAAAGTGCCAGTGTAGAAAGAGCACAAGAACTTCTTCACTCCATAATGAAGACCTGTAGTCACTGTAGAACATGACATCCCTAATGGAGACATTGCCGTAGGGGCTTTTATCTCAGTTGGTAAAGCAAGGAGTGGAAACTAAAATGCAAAGAATGACTGTCCTTTTCCAGTTCAAGGTGGCTCCAGAAAGAAGTCTTTGTTTTCCAAGGCTCTTCAGCGAGCAGCTTTTATTGGCATAAAAATATACTAGATCTACTTATCTCTTCTTGCAAGAGAAATCTAAATATCTTTGTTTTGAATCTAGATCATTCCCAGCAATTTGTGGCATTGATACATGTAATATACTTTAATGACTACAAATCAAGATCTAACTATGAATATATTTTCTCCAGTCAGCAGCTAAATTTTTTATCTGGTAAAAGGCTACTTTAGAAACAGAGGTTGTTGTTTCTCTGTCCATAAAATACTATAGCCATTTCACTTGTTCAACTTTACCATAGCAGCAGCTTTCCCTCGCAAGAGCTGTTGCAAGGCAGTGTTGGTACAAAAAGCCTTCTGTCGGTCTCTTACAGGATTCTGCAATTCACAAATACCTGATACATAACATATGAAGGAGGGATACTCTGGGCCTTGAAAGCCATAGAAACCTTTGGGCAGGAGACGTTTAGAAATCTATGCTGACTTTAGTGCAGTCAGTGTCCTAGAGCTAATATATTTTATTAGAGCAACTAGACAATTGCAAAAAAAATCTTTATTTACAATGCTTATAACATTTCTTCCAGGTAGAAATGGAAATTCATATTGTACAGGAGAGCTCAAGAGTAGTATAATTCCTCCCGGCTGCAAAAGTTTGCAGCTATACAGAGGAATTAAAATGACTGGGATTTTATATTACTGTTTTTATTCACTGTTCAAAAACCTCCACAAGCATGCATGGGCTTTTCTCCATTTGAGTTAGTGTATGGATACCAACCCTAAGATTTGTTGGATGTGGTCCATGAAGGTTGGGAGGAACAAAGAACTTTGGGCACAACACTGCTAGAACATATGATTCAGTTGAGGGAGTGGTTACAAAGGGTGCAACAAATAGCCAGGAAAAATCTCTTGGAAGCTCAAGTCAGGAGAAAAGCATGTCTGACAACATAATAAAATATGCAAGTTTGTGGCTAGAGATAAAGTACTGCTATTACTCCTGGACCATAACAGTAAACTGTTAGCCCAATGGCGTGGCCTGTGTAAAATCACCCAAGAGATGAAGTCAGTAGCTTATGAAATCCTTTGTCCTGGGCAACAACAGGAGAAACATGTATTCCATATAAATTTGTTAAAGGAGTGGAAGAACTCTCCTGAAGGTTACATGTTGGACCTGTAAATGGATCTGGAAGAGCTAGGCCCCCATGTAAAGGGGCTATTCAAAGAAGAAAAGGAACCAACATTGCAAGTGTGTGGACGTCTGACACTGGAAAAAAGTAAACAACTAACTCAAGTAATCAAAGACTATCATGACCTTTTTCAGGAAGGACCAGGGTTAGCAAACAGAAGCAGTCCACCATATATAAACCCTTCTGGGAGTGGTGGTACAGGAACATCGCAGACTGTGGCAGGGCACTGTGGGTGCCTGCCACTTTAAGCTAGCAGGTGCTCGATTGTGGTGGCCATTTTAGAACCATGGCCACCTATATAAGCAGAGCAGTTCACTGCTGGCAGGCAGAAACGTTGCTTGGATGAACTGCTGAATGAAAGATCTTCAGGTAGGAGCAGGAGGCTCCTGGGCATGACCTAAAACTGCACCCTGCCAGGAGTGGGTGGTCTGATGGGGCTCCCAGTGGTGTGAGAGACCCCAGGAAATACCAGGCCAGTTAATACCTCAGTGAAAGGTGGATTGGAGCATCTTAATAACTCTAGCTCCCACATCCCTGGTGGGTTCAACCAGTTCAAGGGGAGCTCAGGCTCATGGGAGTCGTCAGGCAGGGCCCAGATCAGCAGAGGTACCTGGAGCAGCGCCCAAGCTCTTCGTGAGTCCTGTGGCTGCAGGGACACTGAGAGGTGGCCATGCATGGCTATGGATGCCTGAGCCTCACAAGGTGTTATACCCCAGGCCAGAGGGCCAGGCAGGGCTATGGACACCTGAGCCAGACAGAGCAACAGACTCCAATGAGCCCCAGTGAAGGGGCAGTGTGTAAAGCCCCAGTGAAAGAGTGGTGTGAGGGTGTAAGACTGAAGGAACAGGCAGGGCTATGGCCACCTGAGCCCCAAGGGATGGAACACCACAGTACAGAGCCCCAGTGAGGGGGCAGTGTCAGGGTATAAGACCTTAGGGGCAGGCAGGGCTGGGCCACCTGAGTCCCAAGGGGTGCAAGACCCCAGTGTGGAGCTCCAGTAACGGGACCAACAGCATGGAGCCCAGTATGTGTTAAGTCACTGGTGGATGCCATCTGCAAGGCTTGGGCTGCAGTGTAGGGAAGGACCAGAGCCACAGATAGAGCCCCCTGGCATCAGGGCAAGAATGGGCCACCTCCCACTTAATTGGAAACACTTATGAAACAACAAAGTGTAGCAGGCAAGTGAGGCAGGCATTTAGCCCAGGAACAGATGGGCAGGCCAATGCTGGACTGGTCCCAAGAAGGCCTCCTGTTGCAGAGATATCTTTCCCAAGGACTCCAGGAAGCTGTACAACAAGAGGGGATGCAGATGTTAGCCCAGGACATCAATAGAGAATCACAGAAACAGGGGAGAAGTCCCTTAATGGTGGTGCACAAACCTAATGGTATGTTGAGAGTAGGTGTAGATTTCAGGAAAATTAATGCAGTTGCAAAGTTTGATGCTTGCCCCATGCCCTGCATGGAGGAGATGGTAGAGAAAAATCAGACAGGCCTATTACCTCTTGTTGTTGGACATGATGAAGGGATAATAGTAGGTACCTATAGCTTCAGAGAACCATGAGAATGTGCCTTCAGGATGCCCTGGGGTCTGTTTGAATTTCAATGGGTGCCTTTCGGGTTACATGGGGTGGCTGTGACCATCCAGTGCTTAATAGATCAGATACTGAGTCCCTATCAGAATTGTGAGGCTGCATATATGGATGATATATTTATATAAACAGGTTGGGCCTGCTCCCAGAGGAGACACACTGGGAGCTGAGGACCTGGACCTAGACTTCACCAGTCTGACCCCCCAGCAAAAAGCCAGGAGGTAAGTGAGCCAGGCCAAGAGAGGGTGGGCAAATACAGGGGTGCTTGGAGGGTGCTGATGGAGTGTGTGTGGGTGTGTATGTGCATGCATACATGTCAGTGTGTGGGGCCATGCTGGGCAGGACACACGAGCTGAGTGTAGCCCAGGAAGGGAACAGCCCCCCTACTTAACAAAGGTCCCTACTTAACAGAGCCTCCCAGGGAGCTCTGCAGCCAGAGCCACATGAACAGTGTGTGTAAACATGGATGGCTCTACTTGGGTTTGTGTGAAAATTTGAGTGAAAGTTCACACAGAGGTGCACAAAGAAGGCACTCAGAGGGTTGGTCTGAGCAAGGATTCAAGGCCAGAAGCCTGAAGAGAAGCTGCTGGGACCAGGCAAGGGCATGAATTTACTCACAGCCATGGTGGTGACTCATGCCCACAGACATGCTGGCACTGTTGAGAAGACCACCCAGAGTCCCAGACTCTACCTCCCACCCCAATGGAGTCCCTGGCCTCAGACTGTGGGGGATGTCTGGCACAGCTGCTGGCAGCTGGGCAGGGGTGCACCCCCAGTTATGGGGTGTGCTCCCTAGTGGAGTGTCTGGAGGGCTGGGTGCAGGAGCTCAAGGAGGAGGCATGCCAGCTATGCACTATCAGGGCCCACGAAGACTTCATCAATGGTTACTGCCAGACCTTTCTCCAGAATAAGGAAGAGAAGGAGATAGAGATGATGGCCAGCAGGAAGTCTGACCACAAAGACCCACCTGGAGCTACTTGGAAGACAGTCACCTCATGCTCCAGGAAATGCAGGGAGATGGCTGCTCCTCCCCCAGCCCTACACAACAGGTACGCTCCCCTCCCAATACATGAGGAGGTTCCAATGGTGACACTAGAGGAGGAGGAAAGTAAGCAGCAAGCTGTTACCCCCAAAAAGTGGCACAAGGTGGTGCTGGGAGACTCCCTCCTGCAGGGCACTGAGGGACCCATCTGCAGTCTGGACCCCCTAGCACATGAGGTTTGCTGCCTCCCCAGGGCTCACATCCAAGATGCTGTGGAGAGGATCCCCAGGCTCATCCAGCCCTCTGATTACTACCGCATGCTCCTCATCCATGTGGGAACAAATGACATGGCCAGGAGTAATTCAGACCAGATCATGTGTTTCTACAGGACTCTGGGGGCTGGGCTCAAGGGGGTCGGGCATCCAGGTAGTCTTTTCTTCTGTTCTCCCTGTTGTAGGCCATGGTCCTAGGAGGGAAGGATGCATTGAGGAAGTGAACCGATGACTCCAACAATGGTACTACCAAGAGGGCTTCAGATTCCTCAACCACAGCACACACTTCCAGGAGACAGGACTCTTGGGAAGGGACAGCATCCACCTCATGCAGAAAGGTAAGTCCCTGTTCTCAGCCAGGATGGCCAATCTTCTGGACAGGACTTTAAATTAAGATTGCTGAGGGATAAGGATAAACTAATTTAAGCATTCCTAGGAGCCATCATACAAGAAAGCTCCACTGATAGTGTCTCAGGGGAAAGTGGGGGAAAGGACCCCAAACCATAAGAGGGGACCCCCAGGGACAAGAACCAGATGGAAAAAGAGAAAGTAAAAACAAAAGAAAAACACTTACCCACAACAGGATTCGCGGTGCAGCTGGAATGAGGGAAGGAATCCGTGTGGGTCATGAGCCATGCCTTCATATGGCTAAAGCCAGCCAATGACATCATCAGTAATCACCGGCAGGGATAAAAGAAACCACCAGGGTGTGGGAGAAAGAAGAGCTGGGGAAGGTGCCAACACCAGATGCTGCCCGGAACTCTCTCTGGGAGAGAGAGCCAGAAGGGGTTCTCTGCTCCAGCAGAGGACAGCTCATTGGTAAGACAGAGGAACCGGAAGAGGCTCCTGACACTGGCAGAAGCATCAGCATTGGAGTGACAGGAGAGCCAGATGAAGCTCTCCATGCCATAACAGGTGGGATCATTGAGGGCACCTGGGAAGCAGAGAAGACTTCCCTCTGGGAGGCACTAGGTGGGAGCAACAAGAAGGGCTGCGAAGCAAGATGGCAAGAGGATGGTTGCCAACCCTGAATACAAGAAACAGCCAGGTGTCCATGGAAGTGCTGCGAGACTCGAGAAGAGAGACATCCCTTAAGGGAGAGAAGAGGGATGGTGCCACAACCCTCAGAGGGACAAGTAAAGGGGGAGATGACTCAGGCGAGAAGCCACACGCTAACCCGGCCACACGTAGGGTTTAACCCTTTGCGGGTCTGTAAGGAGTAAGGCACTCAGTACGCCTGGAGTAAGGACCAGGGAGGGGACGACATGGGTTCCCCGCTACATAGTATTGAGTTTTTTTGTGCGTATTCTTTGTGTTTCCCCCTTTTGGAGAGGTTGAGGAGTAGGACCAGGAGACTGGCTGGATAGCTGCATTGGGGCTCTCGTGCTCCACCTTTGTTTTGAGGCACGGGTCAGACGTTGTGCCCTGAAGAGAGTCAGTCTCAGGATCAGGGTTAGAGATTGCAGGCAACCCAAAGCTAACTCAGCGAGTAGCTAACTCCTGAAGGAGCTAGTACTCAAGATGGGAAAGGATTTCTAGGACTGCTGTACCCAGGAGTACAACAATATCAGGAGTTTCAGCCAGGAAGACTCAGTGATCCACCAAGGGCTGATGTGAGGCCAGGATGTAGGGGAGGTGGAGCCCCTCAGACAACCGCCAAATAGACTCCATGCCACAAAGGGACCTCGAGCAGTCAGCCCTCACACTGGGATAACATTCAAAGTTGTGGCCGGAAAGACTGGGGGAGGCCAATCTGAGAATAAACATCCACTCAACGACATACAGGAGACCATTGGACAAACACCACAAGCTATTTGGGCCAAGGCCACACGTAACTGGATGTTTGAGGCCAGGCAGACACAGTTAGGGACACTAGGAGAGCCACTCTTGCAGGAGCTGAGGTTCTCCTTCAGCATGACAGGAAGTCAAGGGCCTCAAAAGGAGGACTCAGGTGCCTGTACACTAATGCCAGGAGTATGGGGAACAAGAAGGAAGAACTAGCCCTCCTGCTCTCCAGTGGCCATTACAATCTAGTAGGGATTATAGAGGCCTGGTGGGACTCCTCATATGATTGGCCCTGCACAGAAGGTACCTGTCACAGTGGGGTCCTACAGGAGGGCCGTGATCTCCTGAAGGCCCTCCATCTGTGCCAAGTCTGGCCCAAGGCACCTTCTATTCTCGCCTGCCACAACTTTGATGACACTAGGTTTAGGATGGGAGGCTGCCTTATTACCGCCTTGGGCATGGTGTACCGGAACCTTCATCCCTGTGATCTCCCGGACCCACTGGGATGTTTCCCTGTATGCTGGGTGTGCTCCAGGCACTTTGGCCTTAGGGCCAAATGTGGCTCCTACCACCCCTGATACCACGTCCCAAGCCTCGCTGATGTCCCGGATGTTGGCGTGTCAAAATCAAGCCTGCCCGCTCTCTAGAGGCTTCTCTATCCATGTCCCCTTTCTTTAGAGGCTTAGAGGCTTCTCTATCCATGCCCCCTTTCTCTAGAGGCTTCTCTTAGCGAGCCGCCGGTCTTGTAGGCCCACTGCACGGCTACCCTCTTCTCAGGCCAGGTGTACCATGCTGCTATCCCCTTTTCAACCAGGGGACCATCGCAGCACTTGCCCTTCTCGAGGAGGCGCTCTGCTGCTAACCCATGTCTCTCCTGGGGTCCACCGCAGCAGCCACCCTCAGGCCGGGGTCTAATGCCGCACTAGCCTCTTGCCAGTTTGACGTGCCCCTTCTCGGGCTTCTCAATGCTGCCCCTTCACGGGCCTCTCAATCGTTGCCCCTTCACGGGCTTCTACGTGCTGCCCCCCCCCCCTTCCAGGGGCCTGCTGTGCCCAACTTGGGCTCTTTAAAAATACTGCCCCCTTCTCTGGCTTCTCAACACTACTGCTTCTCGGGCTTCTTAGTATGTATTGCCCTCTTGGGTCTCTCCCAAATGCTGCCCTCTCTTGGGCTTCTCATTGCCCCTCTGGGGCTCCTTAGAATATTGCCCCCTGCCTAGGGCTTCTCAAATACTGCCCCCTGCTAGGGCTTCTCCATAGCCGCCCCTCTTGGGCTTGGGGGGTCTCCTCACCCCGTATTGCTGTGCCCTCTCTAGCGCTGAATCGCGCCCTCCCGGGCGCCAGGATCCCCACACTGCTGAGGTCCCTATGAGGCCTCCTCCAACCCCGGTGTAATACAATACTAACAAAACATAGCACAAGCCTCTGGCTGTAACTCAAACATAAGGCAGCTAGCCATAACAAAGTAAGCCTCCCAGCCACCACTCCACATCATTGCTCCAGCCTCTGGAGCTCTTGTGAGCTGTACTCACATTACTGTCTCTGGGAGCTCCTGCCCCTCCAGCTGCTGGCAGAG